>JAGVSQ010005977.1:0-16969 GCA_022683975.1 Rhyacophila evoluta
CTTTCGGAGTGGATATCTTCACACTGTGTAGATCCATATACTCCACGTTAGGAGCGAACATGGCATAATTAATATATATATATATACAAGATAGATGTCGTCATTTGATGATACTGCCCGATAGCCGGGAGGTTAGAAATTGATTATTTTAATTCACAACAATTAGCATTAAAGTTATAATGTACATACGTAAACATATTTTAACAAAAACATTAACAATCCATTTGAAGATATTAATATTTGTCTTTCGATCGATTTGAATTTTCGATCGTTTGCTCTACTTTCATCCTCAATTAGCGTGGATAATCGAGGTTCTACTGTACTCCATTTCTGAAGTGGTCATCTTTATAATGTTGAAATCCATATGCTTCACTTTCGGACAGGACATGGTTAACTTAACTCAGTGGTATTCAAGAAGTAAAGGACAGCCATAGCGTAGAGGCTGCTTGATTGTCGGAACAGTGAAGTTCTGCTTATTATCACACTAAGCAGTATTTAATTAAGAATATTAATATTAATAGGATACAATACGAGCAATCTAAATATATCTTGAATATAATTCTCCATCGTATTTGTGGGTGAATCTGAAATAGCAACATATGGAGAAAGTCCTATTTTTTCTGCTGTAATCAAACAAATTATAATTGAAAATATTTTTAAAAGTTCGATAGAAAATGTGAAATATATAAAATGCTAATAAGTTTTGAAAGATCGCTCATAACATAACCTAGATCGGTATATCATAGCTGTAAATTCCGAGAAATAAGTTATTTGAAATGTATAAGCCAAGAGTTAGCAGACGTCGTATGCAGTTATATGATTTAGTGGAAACTTAATTGAATACGAAGTGATATCAGAAGTGGTTTGAAATTGAATTTCTGCACTGCTATCCATTACATACATATTAACATGACAAGCGAATGATTAGACTTGTCGCTGTAAGATTTTATTGTAATACTTTCATTCCTTTCCACTAAACACCATATCACCATATTCTAAAGAAGTCACATGGTAATGTTTTTATTCGTATTTTGCAAATTATTCTTGTGATTTTGAAATATTTTTAACAACACTACGTCAATGAGTTACTTTCTATTTAAAATTTAAAACACTAACCTGTGTTTACAGTAGCATTTCGATAGAGCATGCTATCGAGCCTTGCAAGATATCCTTTGTATAATATATTTTAGTCCTTTGCTTTACTATAATGATTGATTCTCCAATATATTTTGTTAATTATCTACCTTCAATATTAATCATTTGAGGAGTATGGACATACATGTACGTCCGAGCGCTTTGTCGCCTTATTTTCGAAGCCATTCTTTTATTTTTAAATAATATGTTATCATTTCTTTTAGTATAAATAAATACATGGTAAATTTATCAATATTAATTATGGTAATTACAGTTATATCTTATATTTTTATGGTAGAAATAAATACGTAAACATTACGGGAAAAAATGTGAAAAAAAATTGCCTTATACTCTTTCTATAATTATTATGATTTGTAAAGAAGCGAAAGATTATTTATCTAGCTTTTTACAAAAGCATATAAAATGTCACATGCATCAGTTTTATGGGTTCGAATTTGTTCTCAAGTGCTCCTTTGATTCTGAAATGGGAGCGGCCACATGTGGTTATAATATACACATTCTTATAAATTTTTAATAACTTCAGTGTTTTTTAGTTAATTTTTTGGAAAAAAGAGCATGTTTAATGAATTAGCAAATCCAACTCGATTGTTTTGTATAATATCAATTAAAAATTTCAGTTTTTAAATGTGTGTGCATTAAAAATTAACTCACTAATGAAAGAGTTACAACTCTATGAAGAGGGTCGTCGATAATTTATTATTTTTTATATATATTTTGGAAAAAAATATTCACAAGTCTATCTCATGTCATTTCTAATAATAATTATATATTTATATTGAGAGATTACTTGAAGAAGATGTTGTTTCCTTATGTTGTTATTAATGTTAATTTGTAAGAGACGATTTATTTCTGATCGTAAATTCTTTTATATGATTGTAATTATTATTTCATTATAATATTATAATATGATGATTACGTTATTATTAAAAAAAAACATATTAATATTCCATAAAACAAAATTAACATAAAATTCTTTTGCAGATATTAATTGACTATTTATTCTATAGACTTTAATTAAAATCCCCTTCATTATAATTTATGTAACGTCATTAATAATGTGATTTCAAAATGACTATATAAATATTTAATAAAAATGTAAATTTATTTACAAATGTACTATTGTTAAATTAAGTATAAAATTCTATGAATTTATAATACTCATTAATATTTTTGTTGACGGCTTATGTCAATGATTCTGGTTTACCTGAATTTCTTATCACAATATTATAATTTAAATAAATTATACAATATTATATGTAAATTCATAATATACGGGTTTTCTCGTTAACAAGACGCCATCAATTTTAAAACGCAGTTTTATTTTTGAATACCGTTTATGATAAACATGTTGGTATGTGCGCCTTGGAACCAAAGACAGAACTCGATTTCCACAGCTGCTGGATTTTTAAAACTAAAAAGATGCAGGACTGGATATTCAGATAGATGAGAAATTGAAAAGAATCAATCCTTGTGACAAAAACTGTCAAAATAACGTCGTTTTAGGATTGGTTTATCGAATAGACCAACCATCAAATGTTTAGGGGTTAAAAAACAAATTTCATTGAAATTCATGAAGGTATTCGAGCTATTTTTTAAAGCTGTCTGATGTTTTATGAAAGAATAGAATTAAAATATATAATATTGTGTAATCTATCTAATTAATTGAATCACGTTTGCAAAGCACTCCTGTAGCAATGGTAAGTCTTGATAAAGCAGAGATCCATGTACTATATTTCTGCAGTAATTATTTTCACATTTTTGAGTTTGAAATTTACGGAATTATTGTTCGGTGGGGGTTAACATCTTTTGCCTAAACAGGGGTCGATATGCTTCAGATTTTTATTACAGCCGGTATAGAAATTAAAACTGATATTCACACAAAGTATTATCAAAGTCTATTAAATTTCTCCCAACTGTAATGCAGCACTTAATTAAGGCAATACATGAACACGGTTTAGCATAATATTAATTAATAATTCCTTTCATAGGAGTGATTAATGGTTTTCTTTTCACAGGTCTTGTATTTATTTATGTAACTAATTAATAATAATTATTTTTGCTAATTAAAAAAGGGATACTACGCAACGTGTTACCTGAGAGTGTTTCAGAATTAATTACCCACCGAAATTTGATTAAATTATGTAAATTTCCCAAAAAAATATCTTGTTATATTTTGTTTCAGTTGATGTACTAGCGAAATATATTAAAATTATGAATTGTTTTTTCTATTTCTTGTATTAGATCAAAAAATACCGCCCTTAGCTACGGTATTTTTAGTATAAATGAATGCATTTCCAAGCTTAATGAAACGAAATTTTATCTGATATTAACAAAAAATGTAGAACAGATTTTTTTTGTCGGTAGTGATTACTCAACTTGCTCAGTGTTTCGGGAAAGATCTTGGCACTCATCATCTTGCAAAAGACAAGACAGCCAATAATGAGTGTTCTCTAGGAAAACCAGGCTGGACTTTTATCTGGGTTGTAATGTGAGGACCATATCTACAACCTACGTTACCATCTCCAACAAAGGCGTGAGCTGAGCAGCCCCCTGGCCTGCTGTTTTGTAGACTATGAGAAGGCGCTCGACAGTTCGCATCGCCTATCCCTCTGGATGATACTAAACGCATATGGCACTCCTGACAAGAAAATTGCCATAGTCAAATCTCTGTACAAAGGTAGTAAATGCTGCGTCAGAAAAGATGACACATTAACAGAATGGTTCAATGTCTACGTCGGAGTCAGACAAGGATGTGCTCTTGCTCCGTTCTTATTTATCTTATTATTTGATTTTATTTTACGAAAATCAATGTCACCAGATCAAGGAATAGCTGTTAATCCTACGGAAAAACTATGCGGCCTCAAATACGCATTACGGGAGATGGTCCTTTGCTAAATGACCTCGCTATCCGAGTAGAGATTGCTGGACCAATATAAATAGGACAAGCGCGTTTTACATGCGAATAGATTTTTTCATGTCTGAACAAGCCCTAAATATCGTAAATAATATAATAATAAGTGATGTATGTATTAAAATAATATATTTATGAATGTTCTAATAAAAACCTGATCACAAAACTGTGTTGCGGAAGGCAATGAAAAAAATCAAGAATTACCAAAAGAAGGGTGATATTATTATAATATTCTTTTTATCTCATTTGATCCAGGAAAATAACAACTACCATTGGTGTCCGAGTTAGTAAGTGTGCGCGCTTCGACACTGAAGATTGCGGGTTCAAATTTTATGATAAAAACCTGGAATATACAAATAAATGTGTGACAATCAATAATGGTTGTTTTCACAGGTACGTTCTATATTCGAATTATTCACATGGATAAAGTAATTTTAACTTATTGAAATTATTAATTTATCGAAAATGTTATTTTATGCACAAAAAACCCAGAATCAGTCAGTTATTGTTTGCTTCGTATTACAACATAGTATGATTGTTTTTATACAATTTTGTTGATAGCTATTAAATTTGCCACACCATTTCTAAATAAAAAAATTACTAACTCTATTCCTTTAATAATAAAAAAAAACTGTTTTATTATGATAACGTCACTTTATAAAAAAAATACAATACACGTAACACTAGTCATCAATCCATTACTGATATCTAGTGATGAATTCGGTGGATACATGTAAAAAAGTATGGACATTAACTATATAGTTATAAGTTAGTGGATTATTATTTTTTAAATTTTATAAGGCATGTTATATAAAAGTATTAAAGATTATATTTATTTATTATATATTATTATATAAATGGATTTAATGAATCATTTTGTTTTTACAAAAAAATATTCTTGCAATTGTCTTTTTTAGTTTTAGTTTTTTTGCCTTAAGCAACAGAAATTATTAATTTGAACGACTAGAATTGGAGATGATGAGCATCGTTTATTTTCGAAGATTTCAATATACAGCGATGATAATGCGCTTTATTTTGAGAAACTGGCAAAACTTAAGCACTGGAAAAGATGACGGTGGACGAAGGCTTTGAACACCAAGTGGAGTAGGAAAAAGTTCTCGGTGTCACTAACTGACGTAAGAAGACACAACATAGAGACTATTGAAAAAATATTCTTGATGTAGACGTATTCTTCCCCATTTAAAGTGTTATAATTCTGATCTTTATTATTTTTGGTAACCAGAAAATATAAAGTTCATATTATAATATAATCAAGAATACAAATTCACTGAGATTATTGATAGATTTTTCATTTTTATTGTTTATTCAATTGCTACAAAAGATACAAGGAAAATTTGAGTTGAAAGCAGAACAGTACTAAAACCGTGCTTGGATTAAACATTTAAAAACAAATATTTGTGCTATGCGGTGATGGTTCATTTATTGTCTATCAATTTTGTTTTTAAATATTTTGTATTAAAAAAAAATTAAGAAAAAGTGTGTTAAATACGAAGTATAACTTAAATTACAAATCTTATGTTATGTATTAGAACGGTCGCATTTTATTGCTCCTTATCCTGTCTTGAGATATTATTAATTATTTAATATATTTATCAACGGAATAACCATGTTAAACGAATTCGAACTATATATTTAATGAGAAGTTAAGATCTTTAAATGCACATTCACAATCGTAAAGAGAACTTGCGTGTGGTCCATTGTTAGTATCACAATGTTTACTACTTGTATAGACACATTGAAGAAAGCTGCGGGCTATTAAGCTCAATCCGAAAGCTTCACTACTCAACGAGCATTAACAATAGAAGAGACCATTATATATATTATATAAAAATTGAAACATTTGTTATATATATTATACCACGTATAATATATTAAATTACATCGATTTCTATAGCTCGTCCATATTTCAATCGATTGTTCCATTTTTATTGATTAAAAACATTTCAAGTTACTGAATTTCTGGATTATATATAAAAAAGTTGGGATATATTGTACGGTATTTATTATATTTTGGTACAGTGAAAAAAAAGCCAAATTTTCTCGGTTACTGACATCTTCCACCTGAGTGAGTTTTTTCCTCATACCAAATTTATTATTTGATCATATATAGTTAGTTTTTTTATGTTTTTTTCTTAAAAATGTTTACGATTACTCAAACACGAATGATTTATTTGGGTGTAGAAGTATAAATAACGAAAATATTATAAACTGAAGTTTGTCATTTTAATTTTTATATGATTTTTCTATAATATAGTACATATCATTATAATTAAATGCACTCTTTACACCAAAGAAATACTTAATATGATTATAGTTTATCATTTACTTTATGAAATAAACAGTTCATGTTATATTAATAAAAAGCAAAACAATAACAAAAATTAAAACTGAATCAATGGCAGTTTAAAATAATTAGGACACAAATACAATTGACTCATTTTCATAGACATGGTCACTTATAAAGAAAAAAGAGTTTTATGCCTCTTCACGTATATTTATTAATCAATACATCACCCCTCATAAAACGAGAGTTTAAAACTGTGTTATAAAACGCACATAAATATTTTCGAAAGCCATGAAAAGCTTTGATGACTACAACTTCGTTAAAATCCGATATAAAAAATCGTAAGTGTTATTAATTTAAGTAATTTAATCGACTCATTGCCTTCCAGCGATATTTTAATTGTCCTTATTTATAGTATACTAAGAATTCAATCGGATATTCCTATTTATAGCTGTCATTAAGGCATATCTCGGTTCCGTGGAGCATAGATAATTTTATGGTTAGTTCATTAAAGTAACACACAGAGAAGCGCATTGTCTATTGGCGTTCTTGGACCAAGCGATGAGATTGCTTTTCCCCATTCCTAATGATTCTAGATCCGTCTGTCTCTCCCGGATTAATTAACTCGACTCGAGCAATTCAATATGGACTTGTGGGGCCGGAACATTCACTAGCCTCTTAAGTTGTCAGTATTATTCGAGAATACCGAATACTATGGAACTATAATACTTAGAAAAGGCATACATTTTATAAACGAGGACCTACATTAGTTAAAAAGCTTTAATTTGAGCTTTTATTCAAGTGTATAATAATTATCATTTTAACAAATCGATCAAAAATAACGAAGAAAAATATTTGTTGAATTTTAATTTAATATTTATATGCAAACATACATTTAAATATTTACAACCAGTGTACTCTTGATTATCCGTGTTAATGCTGGGGAGGAGGGCCCCGGATAATCGAAAAATACTCATAATCAGAACCATGGTAAATATATGAAATAAGGATAATTTATTTTTACCGAAGACATATTTTTTGTCACTAGTCGTGGACTGTCAGGTGGGACGTGACCTGCTCAATCCAAATTGCTCTACTTAAAAATTTCTTTCCAAGTTTTAGGTTATCTCGGTTTTTAGCTGTAACGCTGCCTAAATGTTTACTTCCTTCCAGAATTCATGATATTTCCTTTTTTTTAGCTCTTGCAGCAAAAAAAACCTTCATTATAAGGCTTTCATATCCATGGTAAATTTATTGTTTACATACTTTTGCAAATATGCATTTACATATTTACGGGTAAATAAAATTATTTCTGAATGGTAAAAATCCTTCAATTAAATTATTTACGATAAATATAATTTCAAAATTTAGCACGGAAAATCCACAAACCGGATAAGCCGCAGCCCTATAATTGGGAGTGCATTGTATTTATTTCCACATTTGTATGAATTTTAAAAATCTAAAAAATCTGGGTAGAACCATTGTCTCTCAATCGATGTTCGTGAAAAATAACAAGTCGAGATTGTTGATATCTATATGCTCCGGAGCGGACACGGTGACAAAAAAAAAATTGGGTACCATCTCAAACTTTCCTAAAAATAAATGAATTTCACAGCAATAAAAGCTCTGGATAATCATTACTGAAGATCTTTCGGAAGACAGCTATCGTCGTTGAAATAAAGTGAAAATAGGTGAAATATGAGTTGCTGTGTAAACAATCCTCAGCCACTGTTTGTTTCATGTACGAATGCTAGTGCTTTTCCTGGAATCATTAAGATTTTATACTGTTGGCAATAATATTATAATTGAAACGAATACACCATTGGCATGGGCGAGTGTCGCGATTTGCGAGTTGGCTCTTTGGTGATGTCTCTAATGAGTTCTCATGGACGCTAATTATTATGCACTCTCACTTTCAAGATGCCCACCTCTACAAATAGGGTTGTCACAAAAAGGAATCTCTTATGGAAACTTTCACAAATTTTTCATTATTCGAATTTATTTAGAGTTATTTTAGAATTTATTTTTATTGTACTATTGATGTATCTCTAAAATATTGATGTCACCTTGATTTTTTGGAATGGAAATCGTTCAAATTCCGTGATTATATTTCGTAGAAAGCATTCGCAATGACCAACCAATCTGACAACTAGTTGAAGCAGTATATATCCATATAGTTTAGTAATCAATTGAAGAAGTGTTAATTAACAGCTATTTTCGATATAGACAGTTAACGGTATGAGGGGGATAAGCGTAAAAACACAGTCTTTAACAAATTCAATAAAATGAGTCGCTTATATTGTATTTATCTAAAACATATTTATATCCGCATATACTAATAAAATATTTGTGACTATTTATTTAAACTTACATATTTATAAAAAAATAGTGAAATATGCAATTACAATTCCAGTATCGAAATTACTTGATTTACTGCAATATACTTTTTGGAAACTTTTTGGCTTTAATTCTCTCATATAAAAGATTCAATTAACTATATTGTCTTATAAAATGACGAAATAATTTTTTATTGAAAAAATATATAAATATAATACATCTGTTTTGGCAACCCTATTTTCTTCCTACTATATGCACATCCGTTTAATTGGTAAGAATTGTCGCCAACGTTTCCCGAGAATTCTATTGGGCGCTTGCAAGATCCTTTGTACACGTCACTCTGAAAGATTTTCTAATTTATTACATTTTTAATTGCGTTAATTAAGACTAATGACACGAAACTAGTTTTGTTATATGTGTTTATATAATATTTGAATATATCATATTTAATATTATTAACAAGTTGTTCAAATTGATAATTACTATCGATGTTTGTAATTATTTCAAAATTACTTGAGGAATAAAAAAGTATATCTTCTAGCTTGATCTGTCTAAGTCATATTTATAGATAATGGTAGTTTACATGAGATATTAACTGTAATTGGTTTGATAGAAATATTACTACTTCGCAAGCAGTCTAATAATGTTTGCGTCGTCCAAATTCCATGAAGTGAACTTTGATAACTTTCGTATAGTGATGTCGCTTAAGGGAATGCATTCTTTTCACGGTGTATCATTCATGTAAATAAATACGCGAAAATTTTAGTAAAAATACATTGAGATGAGCTATGTATAGTTTAGAGATATTATGTAAAAGTATATCAGTCATTATCTTTTTACATATCGTCTTTATAGGATTAATTTGTCGAAGAGATTAAATGTCAAATATTCAGGATATGAAAAACAAACTTCATTAAAATACACACAGGTAAATACATAAATGTATCTGAGCTTTTTTTTAAACTTTATGATTGATGTATTATGTAATAATTGAATTACAGTATATAATATTGTGTAAACTATTTAATTAATTGATGGAAGAGGTTTTGTTTTTCAAATCACGCATAGTGGATATTTGATAAACTAAATCTACTTTATCTTATCCGCTTAGAATGTGGACCAAGTGGATCTCCGTACTGAATTATCTTATAACATAGCATATATAGCATACATAGCATATATAACATATATAGGAGAATTATCTTATAACACACTTTACTACGATACGTTGTCAGCCAATAGTTGAACCTATGGGCTTTCAGTACTTATTTATTTATGCAAGTTACACTTAAACAAGCCACAGCCGGTGCTAAAATGCTCACGCTTCATAATTCGACCATTAAGGGAACAACCACATAACGGTCAATAATCATTATTAGTTAGTTATTTTTTGAAAATAATTTTACATGGGCTTTGTGATCGAAACGTATAAATTTTCTCTATTTAAAGGCATGTTTTGTAATAATATGATTTACAAGAATCGGCTGACAGTAATTTTTTCAACATATTGAACATGCGTTAATGAACATTAATTATATTATATAAAATCTTTAAACTTATTCTCACGATTCAAGTTTCATTGGCCGATTAAGGTTGATCAACACAATTAGAATGAAAATTATAGTGAGAACCTTTATTTCAATGGATCTGATCAACTTTTTAGTGGATCAACAAAAGTTTGACCAAGTCAAAGTTTATCGTTCAAATGATTAATCATCTGACATTTGTTGTTGATTATCGCCAGGCTGACTTGAAACGTGTGAACTTAAGTTGACCCATCAAGTTTGCTTTCAACTGGTCACGCCACGCGTTCATATGACGCATTGCTGCTTTCGGTTTATCATAATCGATATCTATAATCAGTATCTATTAACAAAAACTGATTCAACTCGAATCAGAATTTTGTTGATCAACTTTATTCAGTCAATTAAGCTTCTCTTGTGAGAACGCGGCGTTATACAACAGTGGGATTTAAATACTTGACTTCTAGTAAAAGCGCCTCAAAGCGCACGCGCTTATCAACTCGGCCACTGAAATGTCTAGTACTAATACGGAACAAAAATCAACAACTGTAAGTAATGATTATTACTTATAGTCATTGAACGATCAACAATGTTGCACATTAAAATTTCAGAAAGTAAATCCTAATTAAAAAAGCAGTATGCAATGGTTTTATGGCAGCAAGTGTTCATTCACATATCGTAAGACCATAATTGAATCGATATAGTTGACTTGTAATGATTGGTATAAAAAAATATATGTCATTCGATTAGTAAGCCAAACATGATTCTGTAGGTAATTAAAATTAATTAGCTCGATGTTATTCGGGCCATAAAAATATTTACGATACGGAGAAATATTCACGATCGTGGTTCTGATTAAAATAAATTGAGATTTTAAAAATGCTGTCAGATTCTCTTGACAGAACTCGTTTTGTAGCCATATATTATTTTATTTCAATAAAAGAATCCGAAACGATTTTGACAGTCGGAACAAATGTGAAATCAAAATAAAGTCTCTCTTGTCTAGTGCGTAATACTTTCAAGTATGAGTTGAAGTAACTTATTATATTAGTATAATACTACATTCAATTACTTATATACTTAATTATCTATTGATATAAAATATGGGATTAATATTTAATAACACTGAATTAATATTTAGCTCTTATTGCGATACGTTACATGGATTATATGCGACATAAGGCCGAGCCTACGATAGATACCACGGCGGCAGAGTGACAGCAGCAGAGCGTTGGCAACAGAGATACAAAATAGCTATAGATAGGTGAGTGAGCAAATGAACAGTTTCGGCAACGCGACAACACTTTGTCGTGATAACAACTTGCCTACTTACTCACTCATCTATTTATAGCTACTTTGAATCTCTGTGCCGATGCTCTGATGGTATCGCTCTGCCGCCGCGGCATCTATCGTAGTAAGTTGTCCATATATTTATATTTTAATAATTTTTCATGAATTCTCTAGATGAAAATGAATACATATTGGATTACATAAATATGTTTAAATTTCTAGTATATTATTTTTAAATGGCATTCGCTATCTGAGTCTGTATTGAGTTCTTATGGCACGTGCTTAGTGTCAAACAGATATATATACGAGTATATACACCATGTGTTTTTTGGAATCAAAGAAAAAAATGCTTCGATTTTTTTATTTCGTTGTAAAAAACTATTGTTTTTCACTGTTTATGATTTTTTCATAAATTAAAAATAAACAAATGGCAAAAAATTATACCGATACATCGTTATGACACTAAAAAGTCGATATTATATTATATTATGTATTTTTGAGCATTTTCACTCAGAATACTAAGATATGACCACCTGCTTCATATGGAGAGCGGACATTGTAAAGAAGAAACAGTGGAAAATACAATACTCAGTGTGAATTTTACATTTAAATAAAAGGAAATAATTTACATAAATTACTAAGTATACAGTTCACTTTAAGTGTTGGGCATATAAATCTCTAAAATATGAAGACTGTGACGAGAGTCCACATATGACGAAGATTCTTCACGAGAATTTACTGTGGTTCAATTGGCTAATTTAGTGGACATCCGATTTTGCATTTAAAAAAATGAAAATTATAATAAATTGCGAGATTTGAGCCCGAAAAATTTCGCAATGAAAACCCCCACAAATCGATTAATTTGTCACAAAACAACTATTATCTTACAAGAATTATCAATGCTTTCAAATATGTTTTACAACAAATCAATATGTAAAGATTTAACTTCAGCCTATTTTATTATAATACTCTTTGATTCATTACGCTTACACCCTGTATTTTTATACCAATAGGTACGATCAGCTGAACTAAGGGATACTGGCATGACCTGGGAAGATGCAGGACGGCTGACAGGTGACAGATATTCTTGAAGGCGCCGCGTGACAGTCATTTCTCTAATAAGGAGCGGATATGATAGAAGAAGAAGCTGGATTCAAATCTGCTTGAGAGCTTTCACGAATACGCGTACTCTACTGAACTATAGTAGATAACCTTCTGTATCTATTATATTATATAATTTAGATATCTTATTGAAGTTGACTCGTGAAAGTCACAAAGGCATGAATGTGTAATGTTTTAATTAAAATTCCATATATTTAAGATAAATTATAATATATTATCCAATTAATACCCCGTCATAGCAGATACAGATAAAAATCGTTTTTGTAAGAGATTATTAATTAAATTCAGTGTGTTTATGTACCTGCCTACACATTTCCGGCTCGTAAATAATTATTTATAATGGCGTCTAATACCACCTGGGCAGATATTTGAAACATAACATTGACTTAATTAATTAACTAATCAACAAATTGAAAGTAGGCGCCATTTTGCCTCACTCATTCTGAGAATACAACGCTTCGTTTGTTGAAGTGGTGGGAGGATTGAAATGTGCAGGGAGAGGAGGCAAAAGATGAGAGGATGGAGAAAGAAATGAGTATTAGTGTGTAGAGGATGGAAAGTGTATTTTGGTTGCTGATAATGTTCGCTGACAATTCGTGGAATACGATGAATAAGTTGTTGGAAATTTATTGAATATATTGCTCATTGGAACTGGCTGAGATACTTGTCATATATGCTACTGAAGTGTCTTAATTATGTTTATTTCTTCTTTCGATTGGAAAGATTTAAATGAATAGAAGACGGCTGACCAACTTGTTTCGGACTGCATTTGACTTATTTTTTTCTGACGCTGCAATAAATTATAGAAATTTATAAAAACAAGTGAATATATTTGTGAAATAGATGTAAAAAAATAATAAATGCCTGACTTAAGTACATTTAAATATACATTCATTCATATCAATGAAATCAGGCGGTGGTAATGTACAGGATATTTGATGGTTTTAACTCTTACTACCCGGTGGTGGATAGTGAGTGACCAGTACTCATATTATATTTTATTTTATTTCTTGAAATATACCGAAGGCAATGTCTTCATACTTTATGCATTCCTCGTAAAACTTCTATGATTTCAATGGTGTCAATAGATGTTTTGTATTAAATCTAAGACCAGCATGTAAATATGTATATCAGATGACATTTTTATTTGTGTAGTAGCAGCGTCCATCAATTATTTAAATAAAGTTACTGCACTTCAGATAGGAAGAGAGAAAGTATTCAAAGCGGATAGATAGTTATCAGTCAATGCCTGAATATGTCGTCTCGTTTGTTTCCGTCGTTACTTTTGCATTTCTTGCACTTGTTTATATATTATTCAACTTTAATACGTATTCATCATATTCGTAATCATTTTATTATGAATTGAAAGTCAAATAATATAAAAAAGTGCAATAAATGCAAAAGTAACGACGGAAACAAACGAGACGACATACTCAGGCATTGACTGATGACTATCTATCAGCTCTGAATACTCATTCTCTTCCTATCTGAAACGCAGTGACGTCATTCAAATAAGTAATGAATGCTACACATCCACACATACAAAAAATTATATTTCTGTCACAGTATTATGTGTCTGATATTTTTTTCTATTCATAGTATTGGATTCGTCAGTTATTTATACCATAACACAAAGACTGTATGTACGATTTCGACATCCAAAGATTTATTATATTTCAAGTTTAATTATAAATAACAATTTTAAAGTTAAGGGATGAATTGTTCAGGGTAAATAATCGTGAAGTAGTATTTAGGGACAGGACGAGTCTGCTAATTAACTTGGTGGTTAGTGTGAGAATTAAACTAAGCAGCAGGTACCCTTAATTGCCTAGTCATCCCGCGCGGGTGGATGGAGAGAGGCACAACACCTGGCTGACGACTGTCGACACACGTTCTTGGTTAGGGGTACTTTTACGGGACAGAACATTTAGTTAATTAAATGAACAGTTTTCCATGTGAAAACAATAGCCATATATCAAATTTATAATTTTTAATAGTTATATTTATTGACGAGTATCAACATTTGTAAAAAAAATCATTTAATTTTATTATATTTAAAAATATATCAAATACAAAACTGGATTGATTCTAAATGTGTTTTCAATTTATACTCAAAGTCAAAAAAGTCAATTTAAAAAGTATATGAAATATTTTAGTTTTTCGACCAGCTTTTATAATAATAAAAGACATAAGACCTAAAAGTGATTTATTTTAACCTTCTTCACTCTAGATGTATATTATGTCGATTTTCACAATATACAGACAGATTGCCTTCCCGGTAGTGTAATTGGTAGTACGCGCCTAGCAATCCGGGGAATGCAGGTTCGATTCCCCATCTCTTGCATTTAAAAAATCCGAAAATACAGGACTGGATTCCCATTGGGTTGAGTAATTATCTGACTAAAAATTCTCGTGAAAAAAAATCTTTCAAGACGTCTTCACATTGCGGAAATCCTTGTACATCTCTTTCGGAGTGAATATCTTCATACTGTATAGATCCACATGCTTCACGTTAGGAGCGAACATGGTATATATATATATATAAAAAGATAGACAATTTTTACAAGAATTTGTTGTCAGCTAATTTTTCAATCCATTTTGTATCAAGTTTTGTACTTTTGTATATTTGAGCCCTCGATAATTGAAGTGAATTTTTTTTTAAGATATTCGGGTAGTCCAGTTGGAAACAAAAAGATAACTAAGGATTGTTATTGGTATAGCGCTGCAGGAGATAATATAATATATAAACAATTTATAAATGTTTCACTGCCTTATTTTAGCTGAATATACAATATATATTGATAACAATATCTTTTTAGCAGTCCATACAATTTAAGTTTTTTATGTTATGTAAGTTTTTTGTATTAAATAAAAATCAAATTAATTATACGGATAATATTTTAATGTTTACTTTTATTATAACAGTTAACAAACGGTGTGCTGTACACAGAATTCGAAACTTTCCTCGAGTTCCGGCGGTCCATAACTTGCGTATGCAAATATTGTGTTTTCGTAATATGTATCACGTATAACATTAAGTTGACGAACGCAAACCAAATGTTTACCTCCCCTACCACTTGTCTAATTAACTCACCTTCCAACGCATGCGAAGAGTATTGCGTCCTTCCAAGACCAGGGGACCTTCACCGTTGGATCGCGGTCGAGTAATTTTGTATGAGTATTTTTTATGCACAATTAATGTAAATCCCCACATGAATGTGTCTTGTTATTGCAATAGAAATATAAATGTTAGTTTAATGTAAATATTTTCGGTTAAATGTAAATTAGTCATGGAATGAAAATATTATATGTTTTTTTAAATCATGTATTGTAAAATGTATAATACAAGATATAATAAGCATTGTATCATATCGAAATTGTTAAGTCTTGAAGTATTTTCAAAACAAGTGAAGTAGTCAAAAGTTTCTGGGTATTTGTATGGTAAATTATTTTTGAGCTCGACTGTAACATACATTTATTATGAAAAGATAAATCTTGCTATTTAAATAAGATATTTATTACACTAAAATATATTATGCTATATACTAGAAAAATATAAATACCATATTCATTTGTGAACTATTTATTATTTAAAAAAATCATTATTCCTACTAGAAAATCTAGAGAAAGTTTTAGATTGGAGGAAAATTTATTCGTTATTGAAATTGTTGAGTTGATTTTACTCGCTTTATTTTTAAATTCAAGTCTATTTATTTTTATAAAGATTATTCAATAGAGCAAACAATAAAAACGTAATGTATAATTTAAAAAAATACATTGCACTTATTTATAATCTCGTAGAAAAAGGTCAAATTTAATTTAGTTGTTGGATAATCTTGAAATAAGCTTACTAGATGAAAGCATGTAATGTATATTAGGATATGTACATGCATAAAATATTATTAAGAAATAAATTAACCTGATGGTTGTGAAACCCTTAACCAAATGAAATAATTGTTTAATTAGCAGATAATAATAATTGTGAACCTTCGGTGTATAATATTTAATAAATCTAGCCTTTAACCTAGTTTCGTTTTTAAGGGATGATACTTCAGAAATATTGTTGGTACCTATTGAATCTAATTTAAAAAAACATTGTTATTAAAAGTTGAAACCTAGAGGAAAAAAGTTTGACTCACGAAAATAATTTTCAGTCGTAGTGCAAATATCTTAGGCAATTCAACCGTATTTACCGCATCTCCATCAGTACCAAATTGTTACGGATGAAGAAGAATTTTTTATAGCATAAATAATCGTTTTAACAAGAGAAACTTTTCGGCATCTTCAGGCTACATTATATGTGGGCAGTGAGCGAACATATAACAT
>JAGVSQ010005978.1:0-16968 GCA_022683975.1 Rhyacophila evoluta
GTCATGTGCACTGTGTTACGCACTATGCCTCGCAGATATATACGTCATAAGCACTGAAGAGGTTAATCAGCCTAACCTAATAAATTTTGTTTTCATCGAAATGGGTAGCATTAAATTTAAAAAATTGTAATTCATTTTTGTAGGGAGTACAGTGTTATGGATGAGAGTGGAAAGGATGGTGACTCTTTTGAAGGATCACCTCCTCATGCGCCACCCACTCCGCAACCGACAAAGAGAATTACAAGAAGCAGAGGACGAGGTTTACTTCTTTCTTACTATTTTTCTTTTCGAACGTAATCAACTTAAGCTAGATTTGAATAGTTGAAATAACCTTCATTGATTAATTTGACTTAATCATCATCAAGAGTTTGAAATAAAAGTTTGTTTGACCCTCTTGATTTTCCCATTCCCAAACAACGAACATAAAAATCTTAAAGATAATTCTGAATTGGTAAGAATGTGTATAAAAGTACCACGGGTGGCGGCTCCCATTTTGGAATCAAAGGAACACTTGAGGACGAATTTGGACCCATATGACTGATTTATGTGCTTTTATGAATAGTTCAATATGAATACTCTTTCATTTATTTACAAATTATACTTATCGAAAAAGCATAAGGAATTTTTTCAAGTCTTAACTCATCTTATTTGTACATATTTTTTTTTATCCCAAAGATATATGATATACTTGTAATATAGTTTACATATCATTGATAGATTTATCTAGTATTTAAATGAATAATAACATTTTATCAAAAAGTAAAAGAATGGCTTTGAAAATAGGACAACAAGGGGCACGGATCTAACTGTACACCCATACTAATCAACCAGTTAACTTATACGAAGGATTTCCCATATTTTTACTTAGTCAATTATTGATGTTTACTCGGGGCCGTTGTGTTACGATATATTGTAAATTCCTGTCGATGTCTTCCCTGTAATATCCTGAAAACAATTTTGAGTTGCGTGCATCCTCTCTAAAAAATTATTTTGATAGTTAATTTAAGATATTCTCACTCTTGATACAACAGATTGCACATAGCTTTAACTTGATTTTTCATTTAAATCAAGATTTAACAGTTTGAGACCATCTTCTCACAAGCAATGAAATCTAATCAGAAAATTTATTTATTTAATATAGCGCCTCATACTGCCGCAAGTGCTAGTGCCAGTGCATCAGCATCAGCGAGGATGCCACCGCCTGCAGTGCTACCTGAAGTTATTTCTCAACCTGCCAAGAAGCGGAAGCCTGGCCGTAAGCCGAACCAGATGAACTATGCTTCCCATCAAACCATCTCTACTGCCGATGATGAGACCAGTCTCTACTATGTTCTCAGAAACAACAAAGTTGCTTTAAATGTAAGCTTTTTTAATCATAATATAACAGCCATATATCCCACATTCAATTTACACTTTTGCACTTGACCACATTAAATCGAATTGTTATTTTGTGAAGTAAAATTTGTTATATTTTGTGCTAATTTCAGACTATAGTTGATGATTGGATTGAGAGTTACAAATCAAACAAAGAAGCGGCTCTCGTTCAGCTTATGCAATTTTTCATTAATGCTTCTGGATGTAAAGGACATATAACACCTGAGATGGCTCAGATGGAGCATGTCATGATTATCAGAAAAATGACCGAAGAGTTTGATGAGGTATGATTGTAATTCTTAAGTAAATTTCGTTTTTGCAAGGTTTCCATTGTTTATGATTAAATTTTTGCTAACTTGAAATGTATTTTAAAGTATATGAAAATTGGCTGGAATTGGAAGATCTTTTTTCCAAAATGAAATTATTCATAATTTTTTTGACTGGCCTTTTTATGTCTTTTCGTTTTCTGGATGAATTTTATATTTAATTAAAAGCTATTATAAAATACGCATTTGTAGGTATGCTGTCCATTGTGCTTTTAATAGGAGTTAAATATCTGGTCGTAATATGATCAACTCCAAAACATGACTAGACTGCTGTAAGTCTGGATTTGAATAGGTGTTACAGGGTGTTAAAGCAGTGCTTGCCCACACTTTTTTACCATATGTTGGATAGCATATAAATAGTTACACGGACATAAGAAACCTGTCACTTTTGTTACTGTGTGTGAAGAACATGTCAGGCTAAAAACTGATATTTATATTTCTTTTTATATATGTAATTCATATTTATTTTTATTTAGGAAAGCGGGGAATATCCACTCATTATGAATGGGCAGGCATGGAAAAAGTTCCGCACAAACTTTTGTGATTTTGTGCAAACTCTTGTAAAACTGTGCCAGTACTCAATTATATACGATCAGTTTTTGATGGACAATATTATTTCACTTCTGACCGGACTCTCGGATTCCCAAGTTAGAGCTTTTAGACACACTGCTACATTAGCTGGTAGGTTACCTTATAAGTTTGTAATATTTATTTGGTTGACTTAGTTTATTTAATTTTTTATTTTGGTTCTCTTGTAAGCTGATATACTACGAGACGTAAAGATTGTCAAGATTATTATTAATTAATGTTCATAAAGTTTTTGTACTTGTATACACATCTAAAACCACATTAGTAAATAATCTCTTTAGATCGGGACATTCTAAAATTGTTGAAAGAGAATTCACAATACAGTCTGCTTGGCTCTTGGTATTAATTAATTATTGTTGATTTTAATATACATCATTCATTTAAAGAATATTTAAATTTTGTGTTTCAGTGATGAAACTTATGACAGCTTTAGTTGATGTGGCATTACTTGGGAGTGTAAATTCTGACAATTGCCTTCGACAATATGAGGCAGAGCGTTTGAAAGCCAGAGACAAGAGAGCATCTGATCGATTAGAAGTTTTAGTCACCAAAAGACAAGAATTGGAAGAAAACATGGATGAAATTAAAAATATGTTATCCTATATGTTTAAATCTGTCTTTGTACATCGGTACAGGTAATAAAATTGTTTGCTTATAGAATTATATTTAAAGTTTAGATGTTTAAGAAAGTGAATTAATATTTCAACTTTTCTAATTTTTATGTTTCTGTAGAGACACGTTACCGGAAATACGTGCCATTACGATGGCAGAAATCGGAGTATGGATGGATAAGTTCCCTGGAAACTTTTTAGATGATTTATATTTAAAATATATTGGATGGACACTTCACGATAAGGTATAATCGATTTAGGTACATTTAATGTGATCCATGCACATGCAATTAACCCTTTGAGAAATATGGACATACATGTGTATCCATGCCACCTTATTTTCAAAGCCATTTTTATTTTTTAATAAAATCTTATTATTTCTTTTAATATAAATACTAGATGATGATGATGATGAATACTATCAATGATCAAGGCAGTCATTACAATCCTATCATATATCTTTATTTGTATTTAGTAATTTGAAACAGGATACGTAACCTAGTATGGAATGAGTACATCATGTACTTACATTTTCCACACCTATAAACTGAAATCTTTTCAATTTTTTTTTGCATAATAATAAAAGTGAAATGTTTGCTTCAGGTTGGAGAAGTAAGGCTAAAATGTTTACAAGCATTACAACCTCTATATAGCTGTGAAGAATTGAAAGGGAAACTTGAGCTTTTCACCAGCAAATTCAAGGACCGTATAGTTTCTATGACTCTTGATAAAGAATATGATGTTGCTGTTCAGGCAGTCAAGCTTGTAATAAGCATATTAAAGTGAGTGCTATCTAACTATAATATGTTTCATTCGTCCTTATCTGTACAAATTTTTTCAATGGAATACTTCAACACATCAGTAATGTGGCATATAAAATTCCTACAACGGTGGTAACCTCTTGGCATAGCTGAAACTTATTTTGGACACTAGAGGCTTTCTAGAATCCTTCAGTTAACCTACGGTATAGAAGAAACAGGCCAGGCTTTGGACTCTTCTATATTGTGTTTTTACTTGTGAGATGAAATGGTTGCATGGTCTGCTTTTTCTATTTCAGTGGACATTATACGACAGCGATATTTGCTGAAATTATCTGTTTTTTAATTTTAAAAATAATCGCTCCAAACGTTTGTTCAGTGTCACCTTTAGTTGGACAAATATTAATTCAAAATGAGGATATTGTATTGAACTATAGGTGTCATACTTTAATATTATAATTCTTCACAATGTGTATTTAATATTTTTTTCAGAATTCATAATGATATACTAACTGACAAAGACTGTGAACATGTTTATGAATTGGTCTATTCATCTCACAGAGCTGTTGCTCAGGTAAATATAGGCAAATTGTCATTTATTCTCTATAGATATATATATATAGTCTATATAGTCTATTGTTGTCAATGTATAAAACATTAGTGATTTTTACGATGCGTAAAATATGTATATCTGACAATTTTGCGTACAAGTCTTTATCTGTTATGTTGAAATTTTCAGGCAGCCGGTGAATTTCTCAACGTGCGATTATTTAGATTAGAAGATGATCCTCCAAGTGTTCGAACAAAAAGAGGAAAAAGAAGATTGCCAAATACACCATTAATAAGAGATTTAGTACAATTCTTCATTGAATCTGAGGTAAACTTGTTGTAAATATGTAGTTTTTAAATCAAAGTGCTATATTTTTATTCAGTGATTCAGGCTTTAATCTCTACTTGGTAGCATCTCTGTTAGGAGGTCCATTTTTATTTTATAATGAAGTTGTTATTATTTATTTAAAACTATGATTTGAATGTAAACTATAAAATGGAAGCTGATACGATAAATTTTTATGTTTCTAATCTCATAATATTGCTATTACAGTTGCATGAACATGGTGCATACCTCGTTGACTCATTGATTGAATCCAATGCAATGATGAAAGATTGGGAGTCAATGACAGATTTACTTCTAGAAGAGGCGGGGGTTGGTGAAGAGGCTTTGGATAATCGGCAAGAGTCGTCGCTAATTGAGTTGATGGTATGTTGTGCGAGACAAGCTGCCACTGGCGAACCCCCTGTTGGTAGGGGGGCTCAACGAAAGCAAGGACATCACTCTCACAAAGAACAGAATAAGGTATGAACCTAATAAACGACATACCAACTGTTGATAATATGAAAACTAGGAAAGTCATCTGGGAATAAAATAAATGCTACTTTATTTTATATTTTGAAATTTCATCATTTCCTTTTAACTGTTGACATATCTATAATTATTTTGATTTCTTACTATGCAATTTGGTTGTATACAAGATGTTTTTAATGAAACCTCTTCTGTTTTATGTTTTTGACGTTATTATTATTAAAAATTTATGAATCCTCAATATCAAAATACTGTTTAAATATGCATAGTAAAATTATTGAGATATTAACATTTTATGCACAGGTTTCTGAAGATAGACAACGGCTAACTGCACATTTTATACAAACGTTGCCGCCACTTCTGGAGAAATATGGTGCTGATGCAGAGAAACTGTCAAATCTTGTGGCCATCCCTCAGTATTTCGATTTAGATGTTTACACTACTTCCCGCCAGGAAACTGTAAGAATTTTATTAAAATTTCATAAGAATGAAGTATATACTATTTTCTCATTCAACTGTAAATTGAGTTCCTTATTACGACAATAGTGAAATCTTAATCTGTCATTGCTTGATCTTAGTGTTATGATATATATATATATATAACGCTGAATATTGTATATATATGATTTAACACGTCTAACATTTAATATTCACCTATGTTTGTGTATATGTTTGAAATTGTAAATTTTTCTAAGATTGAATAAATTTGTGATGCTTATATTATATTTCTAATTTAATTTTGATTTTTTAGAATCTCAGCGCTTTGCTGAATAAATTAAAAGATATTGTCTCCTGCCAAACCGAGAATGAAGTATTGGAAACGTGTGGGAAAACATTGGAAATTCTCTGCACAGAAGGGACAGCTATATATACGCGGTGCAATGTTGCTCGATCCACCATTACTGATATGTGCGTCAACCGATACAAAGAAGGTATTGATGAGTGGAGAAATCTCATGGAAGGTGTAAGTAATTATTTTAATATTTCTCAAGATACTTTATTGGTGGCATTTAAAAATAGTAGTACAGTAGAACCTCAATATAATGAACTTTGGAAATCACTGACTAAATATCTAAAGAAATGAAAGTACAAACATTGGAAAACGATGGAAGAATTTGTTTGAGGACCAAGATGCATAGATAGGTTTAGAAGAATTAGATGTTCCTCATTTCTGTAGTTCCGTACAGAACAGTGGTGGAGAGGAAGAAGCTGAAGAAAATGTTATACAGTGTATAGAAGTAGATGAAGATGAGGTTATGGTCTTGGAAAATGGGGATGGAAAAAAAATGGAGATAGCAAGGGAAAAGAAACAACAAGCTTTCAGCTTTAATGGATATCCCGTCATCCGCTTGTCTGTTATGTTGTATCTCTAGAATAATTTTGAATCTTTTTCAATTCCAGGGAGAGGAACCAGATGCCGATGAAACATTTAGTGTAACAAATTCCTTGAAGAAGATCTCTATAATGTATATGTGCCACAATCTCAATAATACAAATATATGGGATTCCATATTCGAGGATTTACCGAAGTGCATAGAACCCTCAGATTTTCCAAAGCAGGTATATAGTATTACTGACTTGTGATAATAATTTAACGAACTCGGAAATATATTTTTACCCTTAAAGCTTTGTCGTTTGTTGGACATATTAAAGCTTAATCGGTACATCATAAATGATTGTTTATAAAAGTCATTAATCAATCTATATAATTTTTGTATATGTGTCATAATTAAGTATTTTTTTATTTTTAGGCTCTTATGTATTGTATCAAATGCTGCTTCTTTTCCATAACGTGGGGTTTGATGGACTTAGAAGAAAAAATGTTGACTGGTATGGATATCACCAGCAGTGTTGAAATTCTTAGAGATAGACTACACAGTTATATTGAACAGTGCAAGAACATCATTGCCAAGAGTTTTGATAAAGGCCTTAAGGAAGAAGTAAGTTTGGTTACATTGATTGACAGTCATAATCAATTTTTGTGATACATGTTATTAAATTAAGTTATCAATTTTTGTTTTTTTAATTTTTAAATGTCTCACCAATTCTGCCATTTCATATAGTATATCAGTATGTCTACTGTATAACGGTATATTTGTCTCCCTGGTAGCGTAGAGGTTAGTGTGCGTGCCTTGCAATTCGGGGAACGTGGGTTCAATTCTCACATCTGTTGATTTTTTTTAGTCCAAAAACGTAGGACTGGATGCCCATTGGGGTAGCAATTGTCTGACAAACAATTGCCATGAAAAAATTTGTCAAGCCGTCTTCACATTCAGTATAGATCCATCTACCCTACTTTCAGAATGGGTATCTTCACATTGTGTAGATCCATATGCTCCACTTTCGGAGAAAACATGGTAGATAATAGTTATAAAGAAAAATTGCTACCAATATTGTAGATTTAACAGTATTCATCATTTGCTGGTCAAATTTGGATCCAATGCTCCACATTATACAGAAACTATTTTTTTATTTTTAATATGCCACAAATTCGTTAAACAGATTTATTATACATTGGTAAATCTGTAGAGTGTTACTGGGTATATATTTACGACCGTGATTGCAACTGTTCTCCAATGTGATTCATATTTTTTAGATTCAGTGGAGTAATTAGATTGTGTAAGAATATTAATAATCGTTTTGTAAATACAATATCATGTCCATTTTTAATTAATATTTTTGACTGATGGTGCTTGATGGAAATTGATTTTAATTTCTAAATTATTTAAAACTGGTAAACTTCCATATGTGAAGTTTACCAGTTTTAAATAATTTAGAATTTATGCTCATTTTTTATGCTTGTGTAGAAACAACAAATAGAGCATTTCTTATTGTTGGAGGTACATATTCTACAACTTAGTGTAGAAGTGGTTGTTAACTTTTATGTTTATATCTCTTGCAGGCATACATTTCTGTTTGCGATCTCCTCATATATTTCTCGGAACAGCTTTACACCGTCCACTATAAAGATGAACCCAAAATGCAATCTCTCGTTTATGAGCCGGATGCTGAAACTTGTGAATTGCTAAATCTGTTTGTGCAACATTTTGTTTTCGATCAACAAAACTATGGTACGTTTTACAGTGTTTTCTTTTACTAAAGCTATTTATTTTTAAGTCTTTATAATAATATTAAGTGAGCGTTGTTTCAAGTTATTATTTAAAATTTCGGTCGGGCCGTCTTAACATGGCTCATATTCTGGAATGCCTTCAGTATCGATATGTAGCGAGTACAAAAGATAATATGCATTATTCAGAATACTGCCCCTCACATGCTGATAGAGTGGAATAGTTGGTAGAACGTTTACAAAAGCACTCGGCTCATGTTCTGTGTTGTTTGTTTTTTGTTTTCCATGTCACACCGATTAAAATACGTGACCGCTTACTCATTGCTCCGATTTGGGTAAGAACATTATTATGGTCTATCTCACATTGCCAAATTAAGGTTGCTTATTTTCCCTTAGTAATGACTAACGGCCATGTTACTGTTACTTCTTAGCGTCTGCAAAATTTAACCTAATTCCAAAATAATGTAGACGATGATTAATATTTGCGTAAAGTGAGTTAACAGATGATTCTGACACATAACGGATACGTTGTTAATATAAACGTTTCATTTACTTCGAAATTATTCTCGATCGTTAGATTCATACATTCTAAATAATGCATATGTTTTTTTGTGGAAAATTTTTTCAAAAGTCTTAAGTCTGTCGGGACGATCTGGGAATACGGGATTGTCTGGACGCATCAGCAATCATTACTAAGGAAAAATTAGCCCCGTTGCATTAATTTTTCTTCAGTTTGTTTGTGTTTGTTCTATTGTTTTATATTAACATTTTTCCCACAGTGTCAAAATGACTACTCATGCTTCCCATTTCAAATGTTTATTCGCCTAATTTTGTTCGTTTCTTTTGTAGTGAAGAGCTTTTTATTATACCGTATTTCTGCAATTCTGAGGTAGGTGTCATCGATCGTAAGGAGTGCCTTTACTTTTTGTGCCACCGATAAACAAAAGGAAATGCAAAAAACAACAAAACAAAATAAATACATATCAGTAGGGATATAATCATCTCTACCATCTGAATCAATATTGGAGTTTGAATTTTTTCATTCAGAATTGATTTTTCTAAACTGTTATCGTTTGTTATTCTATAATATATTTAGTTTGTGTTACAAATTTCTTTGAATAAGTGTTCCACCAGCCAACTATCGGAACAGTAGCATTTAATTATAAATATACATGTTATTATGTTTTTTTGTTGGCTATTTCAGTTGTCACTATTTACAAATCTCACCAACAGCCTAAGTCTTGATAGTGATTTGACCATCCAGATAGCCGAAGACAAAATTCATGAATCTGTAGAGTAAAAATATAGTTCTACTAATTAAATTACTTTACAAGTCATTGATACCCAGCAACAGCTTTTCTAATGTGCATTGCTTTTGGAAACATGGAGAAATAAACGTGTCTTAGAATAGGAGAAATACGGTATATTGTATTTTTAATTCATGACCCAATGCTTGAGACGATATCAAAGGATACTCAGTTATTAATCGTAACATTGTATTATTTTAAAATGAATAACTGCGTAACCGCATTCTTTTGCTGCTTACTTAACATACATATTAACACTAGAAATAACGCTTATCGAATGGCCTATAGATGAAAATATCTACCGCGAGTTGGTATTGACTGTGTTACTAATTTCGGAATGACGATTGTCATTGTAGATGGCCAAGATGAGAGACGGATAGAAGAGTTGCACAAGCGGAGGAACTTTTTGGCTGCCTACTGTAAACTTATTGTCTATAATGTACTTCCAACAAAACGGGCAGCTGATATTTTCAAACACTATGTCAAGGTATCAATGTTATTTTTATTATATCTATCAAGTCAGTTATCCCACCATATGATTGGTCCCTTGTATGTGGTGGGATGATGTGTATAGCCAGATCGCTGCCCTTTGTGACATATCATGTTCAGTATGCCAGAGCTTTCAAATGAATGGGATTATGCATATATTGCAGGCAAAATATTTTATGTAGAATTAGTTGTTCGAATAAATGATTACTTAAATTGATGAATTTGGTATTAACTGTTATGCGATGAAAAATGTTTTTGATTTATTTAACACAACACAATTTTGTTGTGACATCAAATGATTCACATCATATAAAGATATCAATAGATTAAAATTAAATGTAGATTGATGCCAAAGATGTTGATAGATATTCTGACGGTCAATCCATGTTAAAAACTGTCATTTAAGTCTTCATCATGTGAAGATTGTTATATTCTATGATCTTGGCAGAATGACTAAAAAATATATAAATAGGTTTAATGTGTAAAATATATATCCTGAAACATTAATATTCTAGAAACAGTATTTTCAGTTCGTTTATCTCTATATTCTGTAATTGTTTTTAAATTTTTAGTGTTATAATGATTATGGAGATATTATCAAAGCAACCCTAGGAAAGGCACGTGAAATCAACAAATTGAATTGCGCATTGACCATGGTCTTAAGTATGCAGAGTCTGTTTACTGATATGTTACCACTTTGTGATGGTCGAGTTACCCGAAACATGCAGGAGTTTATAGATCTTAAGGTAAGATATAAAAGGTTTATCATTACACCATTTTAAATGGTAAATGGTGTCGTGAATTACATATTGTTAGCTGATATTTTGTGTGGTGTGACAGGTTGAAATAATTGAAACCTCTGGGCAGCTCTTACCATTATTTGGTTATGTCCATCTTAATCAATCTTCCTCCAATGTATAGATGTCTTGAATGGGAATATCGTTTGGAGGACATTGGATTGAATTAATACCAGATATTGCTAAGTAAAGTTGTGATAATATTATGGTTACTAAATTTATCTTAATTTATAGGAATTGGCAAAACGATTTGCCCTATCGTTTGGATTGGATGCTTTAAAGAACAGAGAGGCGATAACAGCTCTTCACCGAGCAGGCATAACATTCGCTGTTCAGGAATGGGGTGGAAGTATGATGTCAGAAGATGGTAGCATGACTCCTGGAATTGATCCATCTTCTCCCCCACCTCATCTGATGTTCTTGGAGATTCTCACAGAATTCACAAACAAACTTCTTAAGCAGGATAAACGTGTTGTGTAAGAGCATTTTAAGTTCAAAGTTCTAAACCTAAAACCACTATCTACACTAGTACATTGTCACTTTAGGATTTGTTTGTCAAATAGACCAACCATCTAATGTTCAGAAGATGAAAAACAAATCTCATTTAAATTCATGCAAGTAAATACACAAAGGTATTTGAGCTATTTTTTCAAAGCCATATGATTTACAGATTAATTCACTATGAAATCGTAAACTTGCTTGCCAGTATAATATTGAAATTCAAACTTGTAACATATTACATGAATCATTGACTTATCACATTTGTATTTAATATATTCTCTTATGATACAAATTAGTTTGAACTAATTGAGTGTTTGTTTTGTAGCTTGAAACTTTTGGACCAAAGAATCGCAGCTGGGATGCCTTCATCGCGGGGCGAAGACTGGCAACCTCTTTTACTGTACAGAAATTCTCTTGTTCACGGTGAAGCTGAAACACAACCACAAACCTCAAAACGAGTGTATACCAGAAAACGCAAAGATCACGGTAAGTTTTTCTGTTTTTTAAAATGAAGTACAAATCATTGAGGTGATTTTATACTATAGCTGATGTTATTAAGTTAAAAGTTGGCAGCATAAGATTAATGCTATGTTTTTCTTGTTTGCAGGTCAGCAAGATGACGAAGAAGGCGAAGAGAATGCAGATTCTGACCAAGAGAATCAAGGGTAAATATTACATCACAGTATTTTATTTTGTGACTTAATGGCCTATAGATCGTTTGTTTTTATGAGATTATTTCAATATATTATATAACATTTGAATTGATTATTTTCTTTGATACTAATTGTTTGGAACACTATTGAAAAGCATTAGATGTTTGTACGAAAACTACTCAAATGGAGAAAACAATATTAATCTGCACTGATTGTACTCACTTGTGAACTGCTTAGCTTGGAAGGCATGTAGTTTCGCATTGTGAGTGTCATGTTTAAAAAAGGATATTTATCATGAGCTTTGGTTCGCCTGTATCAGTGAGAGGTACTGCCTTCATCTAGAGATGATATGCATCATAGTTTGAGTTATCATCCAAACTGTCATCCATGTACATTCGATAATCGTATAGGTAGTCAAGTCCATTGAAAAGCATAATGCTTTGCTTTACTTTCTTAAATTTCATGGAAGATGAAACTTTTTTTGGTTGGATTTACTTTAAGATTGCGATATGATTTATTCATATCTTCACTATGCCTGATTCTGATTAGATATGGTAGCTTTAGGTTTGTTCGCATTCTTTATTCTTCCATTCTTAAATTCTTCATTTGAATCAATCTAGTGTTTTTCAATAGTGTTTTTATTGTCAATATTTTTATTTGATCAGATCTGGTGATGGTGATTCTTTTTTATCTCAATATTTCCTTGTTACATAAATTATCATAAAAGTGATTTAACATATTGTTTTCAATTCCGACAGGTACTGAGGAGCAAGTCCAGGATTTATTAGGATTTAAGATGTATAGATTTTTATAAAACACATTTTCATTCATTAATTTTTTTTTTTTTGTTATGAACTGTATAAATGCCAGTCAAATTATTTTTATATACTTTTATTATGAATTTTTGTACCATCAATGTTCATATTTCTTTCTCACACCCAAAATATAATATATATTTAAGTGCATTTAAAAAATGCATTTATTGTCATACATTCTAATTGAAAGTCAATGATAATTGTTTAAAATACTGCCCCCAAAAGAACTGGTTTATGGTCATGATATTTAAAAAAAATATCAATTTAGCTTATTTAAAATATGACCCCATGTCTTTTGGGAAAGCATATTTCCTTATCAATCTTGATATGACAAGTCATCATATTTAGAGGAAAATACCCTTTTCAAGTATGGAGTGTAGCCAACTTAATTTGATGTCTCTTATATTGAGGATTTATGAGTTTTTATTTACTTTTATTTAGAATTGAATATGAGAACTGCCTTATTTGGAAATATCCACTAGAAAAAATTATGAATATGTCTTTCATTACATAAATATAAGTTTCATTGAGGTTTTGTACGTATTTTAAGTGTTATAATAAATAAATCATAAACATATATTACCTTTTTTTATCAGCCTATGACCCATACTTCCTTGAAATCATATTTTTTATTTTAGGGAACAAGACAATTAAAACATTACATATTAGTATTAGAATCGTATTTTCATTATATTTTTTACAGTGCTATATCTCAATGATTTGGTTTTCTTCACAAGTGTCTCCCAGTGATTCCTGTTCCTCACCACTCTTTTTTCTCAACATGGCAATTTGAGTAATTACTTAAATAAATAGTTCTTATTTGTACTGTAGAAGTTATTGTTTTTATCGACAGCTTCCATCCTGCTTATCCTGAATCTAATCCAAAATAAATTTCTCTTTTTGTTTTAAGAAACCTTATTTTTTCAGCATCCTGATACGAATCATCTTTTCTTTTCCATCTATTTCCTATAATTTTTAATTCCTAAACTTTTTCATTTTCGATGATTGTTTGAAATTTATAAAATACCTTTACTTGCATTTGCACTTGAACTGTTGTCTGCAACCCACATCAGTTATCAACAAAATAATCAGTTTTTACACTCTTATGAAATTGTCAAAAATGAAAATATCAAATTTGCACTTTAAGTCGATATGTATACAAATGAAGTCTATGGATACACCAACAAAAAAAATTTAAACCTACGCTAATATATATCAAGGAAGAAACTACTTATAAAAATAAAATAGATTTTTGAACTGAAAACAGATATTTTAATAGATTTACGGTTCTTGGATTATTTTTACTTGGAGTATTTAATTTTATCTGAGATTTACTAAATACCTGGTTGAAACATCAATGAATGATAAAAATGCATTAAAGAATATCAATGTGTCAATAAGCCAGATTAAAAAGACATATTTGTTGGAATAGGTTTGCTGAGTAATTGTGGCGGCCTTCGTAAAAGAATTTATGTTCGATAAGAGGTGTTGAATAAGTTTTGGTCGTTTATAAATTTCAAATAGTTTAAAAATCATATCCATTGGTTCCATTATATTAATTTTTATGTTTGACGCAATTAAATATTCTCATTTGCTATTGTTATCAGTTACAAAAAACTACGCAAGTGTAATAAAAGGGTTAAGACTAGACAGTGGAGAAGGACGAATATGCGATCTTTAGTGATCAGTAAAACAAAAGCACAATTGCCTACAGTAAAAAATCTTGATGAGATGGAAACAGAAGATATCCATACTCCATCTATACAGAGTGTATCTTCATTTCAAACTCTTGAGGAAGGGCAAGTGACATCCACTGAAGACTTAGTGAAAAGTATTGATTCCATTTCACTACGAAGGTGAGGTTTACTTATGTTTTATTTGGGAAATCACAAGTAGCTTTCAGATATTCATATGTAGCTTAAGCCTCTTTACAACGTAATGCCGCATTCATTTATCTGAAATTAGATTCAAGAGACATAAGCAACATTCAAATGTATGTACTTGGAAACCGCTTAATGCAATAAAGCGGCTGCAAATGGTAAATGAATTTTGTCCCTTCGAATGAAAAATTTTTTTGGGGTTTTCGTTTCGTATTCCAAGAAATTGCAGTTCTAGTTGAAAATAAGAGTAAAAACATCTGGGTGACGACCCGCTGCCGATACATTTTGTTCGTTCGAAGTACAAAATCTTTTCATGTTAAAAGAAAAAGTATAAATGAAATTAGATGGATTTTGTTGGGGCCGTAGTATTGTTTCATACTGACAGATTTTTCACATTAAGGGATTTTCACTGTTCATCATTTTGTAAATAAATGAAATAATAAAATTTCAATCCAGTAAAGAGGTCGTATTTGAGGATCTAAAAGGTTGTGGGTTCTCCACACCTGGTCTAGTTTCATAATCCAGGTGTAGTAGGTGAGTCATAGTGTATCACAATATTTGTTTTTTAGTGAGTTTCTTAAAATTTATATTCTATTTTTAGATTTGATTTGAAAGTGCATAATGTGACTATTGAATATTTGTGAAACAGATTTCTATCTAGTGAATTCTAACTGATAATTCGTTTCATTTGGTATTTCCCCTGTCGCTTGTAGCCCAACACGCGATGAGTCTCCACAGTTGATTTGGACCAAAAGAATGGTGACAGCTGAAATAAATTATACTCCTGTGTCTTCCAAACAACCGTAAGTTAAGTGATAAATAAGTATTCTATTCAAATTCTTTGGAATTTGGAATGCATAATTAAATTCCAATTATCAGATAAATAAGTTTAATTTGCTTACTTTTGGTTCATCCTTGAAACTATCTCAGTTATTGATATCTTCCATCTGAGTAGGTGGTATAGATTGATGATGTTTTCTCGGGACACCATTTTGAATATTTCACAAATCTCCCATCCAGTTCCATAGATTTCATAACCTTGAGGTTTGTATAGCTGAAACAGATTCTATGTGTCTATCCATGATCTATCTATAACGTATGTCATGTGGTTTTAGAATTAAATCGTGTATCACATTTTAAATATCATGAATGGCAGTGTTCTCGAAGCAGTTGATCCCAGCTGTTATAAGTCTTGATTTATTGTATGCTTTTAAATTTTGTCATGCACCAGTCGGCCTAAGACAGCATCGCCGATTTTGTCCGACGATTCATCCTCCAGTTCCTCTGAAGAAACCACTAAGAATGCGACACCAAGAGCGAGTGAAACCATGCTTAAAAGTGTTTCTCACTCATCGGTCACAGAATATGGTAGGTTAAATTCATCATTGTGTACTTTTTTCGGATTATCTAAATGTGTAACTGCTCCCACTGCATGGCTTCCACGTCATGTAAAATTTAGTTTTCATATGTATTTTAGTCGTAGACATTTTCATTTTGTACTAACAGTACTGTTTAAGGACTTGTTAACAGTATAAAAATTGCGTTTTAATTAAGCTGAAAGAGTTAACAGTTTGGTATGAATTTAGAATAAAACCTGATATTGAGAAAGTGACGGTACATAGAATGCACATAATTGTATAGAACATGTTGCTAAATACTCAAAACCCTTCTGACGTATTACAAAAGTGAAAATTTGAATTTTGCGATTCTGCATACTTCTTGGTAATGTTCCAGATATAATTAATATCTACTGCATTATCGTATTCTGTCTTTCTATCTGTAATATTGTGGTAAGGGCTGGTAACTCATCTTACTATACAAATCTTAGTGTATTTATTATAAGGTTATAATAACATCTTAACGCATATGTATCCAACAGATGATTCCATGGCAAGTAAGGATTCACCAGTAACTTTGCATGCCTCCAAAAGTAGTGATAGCCAAAAGAACATATCTGCCAATGATGATGAGTCGTATGAACTAAGTTTTACATTTGGGGAAGAGTCTTTGCCAGAAAGCATTCCTATGTCACAAGATGATGAAGATAGTGATGAGTGACAGATACAATTGTTTTCAATTCATTGATATTTTATTTTTGTTTTTAGTTATTGCAAATATAAACAATTTAAAAAATTAATCTTCTCTAAATAAAAATGTAAATGCTTTAGGCATTGGATTTTTAGTTCCTTTTTATTGAATAAGTTCCAATAGGCTTTTTTGTAAAATATTTAGTTACAGGCAGTATGAGTGTTGGAGAGATGGTGACTTTTTTTATTTATGCTTTTAACCACTACACACCCGCGCGCTCACCGGTGAGTGAAAATCTTCTTTGGCGTTAGATCCGCGCGCTCACTGGTGAGCGCAAATCTTTGGCGTTAGACCCGCACGCTCACCCTTGTGCGCGATCACTTGGCGTTATGTCCGCCCTCGCTCAAATTTGAT
>JAGVSQ010005979.1:0-16968 GCA_022683975.1 Rhyacophila evoluta
AAAAAATAATCTGTCAAGTCGTCTTCACATTGCGAAGATTCATATACTCCTCTTTTGGAGTGGATATCTTTACAATGTGTAGATCCATATGCTCTACGTTGGAAGCAAACATTGTACAATAAAAAATAAAAAAATCTACTTTATAGTGATCCATCTATAATAAAATTTCTAATTTATTGATGATGATGATTATGGATCTCCCGATAGCGTAGTTGATACCGAGTATACCTATCAAGCCAAGCAATGCTGGTTCAAGTCCCCATCTATTGGATTTAAAAGATCTAAAAACACATGACTGATTGGGTTGAATAATTGTCTGACAAACAATTCTCGAAAAATAATCTATCAAGACGTTTTTACATTGCAGAGATCCATATACTCTAGTTTCGGAGTGAATATCTTCACATTGTGTAGATTCATATGCTTCAATTTGGGAGCAAACATGGTATAAAAAAATGTTGGACTGTCTACATGTTCCCATATTTAGGTTGAAAGGGGAGAGCTTCTAAGGTTGGTTCGACCATTTGCTGGACCGGTCAGCCTATCTTTTAAAAAAACTGCAAAATATTTCGGGAAACGAGAAGATTTTTTCTCAATAAAGCTGCTCCTGAGAGACTTCTGATACCTTGAAGAGCACCTCACTTTCATTACACCATTTCATAACGGAATGGATGCTTAGCGGGTAATGAAGAGGTGGTTTTTTTTGGTTACGATTTAGAAAAACCAATCATTCAGATTGTTTATTTTTCAATATATTGAAATAGAAGAATAAAAGAAAGTCAGTATTCCATTACTCAAGCTTCAAAGAATATCTAGCATCTATAAACTGATTGGTTTTTGTTGAAAAGTTACATATACTCTTGGGGGACTGTGTGTCGTGTGTTAAATAATAAAATAAAGCCAAAAAGTCCTGTCATCTGAATAAATAATGCAAAACAAGAAAATATTCAAAAAAAAACTAGAAAACAGTTTGAAGTTCGATGGAATCAAATGAAAGCTTTTTGAATGTTTGTTTAATATCAAGTTTTTAAAGTTATTTGTTTATATTATATTACCATAAATCGTATTATTAGTTTATCAACACCGAATATAATTTATTATGATAATTATTGAATGTGTATGCATCGCCAAAACGCAAATTAAACCATCAAATTAACTGCTTTCAATCGCAATTATTCAATTCTAGAGTTCCAAGCCGCATAGCCAGTTTAATAATAATTAATATAGGACCTTGATCGCGTCAATACAACTCTATTTGTTAGTGATGTTATCATATTTTTAATTTATTTAAAAACAATATTGTTTTTGAAAAAAGAAATTATTTTTTTAAATCCTAAAGTAGTTTATGTTCCTTCAAATAATATTTATGTTGAAAATCTAATAAACCTGGTCTATCTTGTAACTAAAATATTAGTGTTTGTGATTTGGAAATAGATTTAAAGTTAGTTCTCGCAACTGTATATTTAAAAAAAACTAAGTAAGCAGGACTAAATACTTTATTGACAAATCATTTTTTATCAAATAATCCATCAGAATAAGTCTTATTTGAAGGATTGAGTTATCATCGTTTGCTTTTTTTTCATTTAGTTAATCTCCAGTAGTTTAATGTAGACGTCTACATGATTTCCTTGATATCAACTGAAATACTATCAGTATTCTTTGCTATTCCCTAAATGCGTACTCTATCCAGTTCATTATAAATGTGAATGAACAGTATTATAGTTATAACTTGTCTCAGCTTGGAATTGATAAGCAACCAATATATTCTTGAGGTTTTCAAAACCAAATGCTACTAAGTGTGCTCTGCATGCATCTGCCCCGCCTTTACACCTGATTTCACTGAGGCTTATTTCAAAGCTCTGATATGAAAAAGTCTTTTTATTTATTGAAAAGTAATGTTCCAGGGATAAATATAAATAACTCAAGATAAAATAATAATAAATGAAATGCCGCAAACATTTGCAAATGCAATGAAATATACCCTACAACTCGAATGGCCTAATGGGCTACCACACTGAATTGCGTAGCAATTTAAGACTTGGGTAATTTATCATTACTACCGCGTAAATAAAGTAGTTACAAATAAAGTAGATTGCTTCTCAATATCTAATTGATACACCTAATTGAAACCAAGTGTAATGATGGGACGGAAAGATGGAGAGCATTTTTAAGAGTATACTGTTATGGAAAATCATAAAGACATATTGGTCGCTTGAACTGAGACAGAACTTAACTGAGACAACTTGGCTGAAACTAAAAACTATTTATTCACATTTCATAAAACGTTCAACAAGTTCTGATTTTGATATTAACAAATTTTGATGTCAAACAATGGTTCTCAATAACCGCATCGCTTAATAAACGATTCGCCTTGATCTGTGTGCATCGACTCACTGAATGACACCACTAATAGTTTCCAAATGTGCGGGGCAATGAAACTGCCACGTGCAGCGACATCTATCGGAATCGAATGCAGTTAATGGATTGCAAACCATCCAACTATATAGGATGCGAAGTTTGTAACTGTCTTTTAGAATCGATGTCTATTCTGAGTTCACTTGCGAATTCTTTTCAGGAATTTTTGATATTACCTTCTGAAAAATATTTCACGATTTTGTAAAATGAACAAATCACCGTATCTGATAAAAGCATATTTTTATTTAACGTTCTGAAAATATGGTTCCATGACAACTGCACACATGACATCTGCGCACACATTGGTATCATTGCAATAAAAATCTACCTATACTATAATTACATAAATTAAGTACAAAATGTCTTAATATTAATTTCTGTGGTAGTGTGAGCCCTTCAATGTTTGCGCAGATGTCACGTGAGCACTTGTCATGTGTACAGTTGTCTGGTTACCTGAAAATATTACATGAAAAATAATTCAGTGTTCATAAATCATAATAAAACTAGCTAATAAGTATTATTATTATTATTCTTTATACCATGTTTGTTCTCGAATCGACCATATGGATCTACACAGTGTGAAGATATCCACTCCAAGAGTAAAGTATATGGACCTCCGCAATGTGAAGACATCTTGAAAGATAATTTTTTTCACAAGAATTGCTTGTCAGATAATTGCTCAACCCAAACAGTTACAAAAATGAAGCATAATTATTAATCTACCAAAGTGTATAAATGTCCTCTGCAAAAATGGTGTATTATAAATATGACTTTTGAAATGTGTAGACATGTCATTTTACGAGAATTAGTTGTGGGACAGCTGCTCAACCCAATGGGCATCAAGTCCTGCATTTTCAGATTTTAAAAATCCAACACATAGGGATTCGAGCCCGCATTTCCTCGATTGCTAGCCGCGCATGCTATCCGTTACGCTAACCCGGTAGACAGTATTATTGAATATGAAAAAAGGTAAATAAAATAGTTGAGAGGATGCGCGTCATGCATTTGAAGAGTGCCGTTCAATTCCCAAATATTATTTTAAAAATCTAAAAATAAAGGACTGGATGCGCATTGGGTTGAGCAACTGTCCCACAATCAATTCTCGTAAAAAGATATGTCTACACATTGCAAAGGTCATATACACCACTTTTGCATAGAACACTTTTAGAGTTTCTAAATTCAGAACTATGTTTAGCTTTTCTAGCGGATAAAAAAGGCAGATATTAATTTTGAAAGATATGATACAGAAAAAGTTAGTATTGAATTGATTAATAGTTTTAAATCTTACATTTTAAATATACCAAAATTGATTTAATTTAACTAACGTTAGAGCTCTTTTCATCTTGTGTATTTTTTACTGCGCTGTATACGAAGTATTGCTTTTTAAAGTCAATTAATGTTCATTTTTTCAATAAAAAAAAAAACAATATCAATTGCCAACTATATAAAAATAATAAATAAATTACTTGTTTTTACCTGTACGAAAAAATGAGATATCTCAAGTATTGTTTTGCACAACCACGTATCATATTTCTGGACCTATATAATTCAATTTGAAATTCATAAAGCTCGAAAAATTTCAATTACATTTCACATAAAGCTTTTAAGTTCAAAATCAACTTGTTTATTAAAGCGAAAATTCTTTTCCGCCATTTAAATTCCTCTCCCGAAGCGCAACAGCCTTTGTTCCAGCGAAGGCTTTGTCGAAACATTTTTCAAAACGCCCGAAATTAGCTCCCCATGTCCAATTAATTATTTTTTCGAAAAGCGCTTGCGAAAAAAAGCCCCTAACAAAAGAGGTGGTAAGAATTTATAAATCAGTTTTCGCCCAGTCCACGTGTCCCCACCTGTCCGCTGTAACGTGTGGGATGGAGTGTTTTGTCTTTACACGTAGCTGGATAACCCAGGTAATTCCGTGATGCGTGTAGAACATGGATGTATTTAATTAATTTGTTTTATTTTTTTATTTAAATAAGTCTGTTTATTAACGCGCGTTTCTGTTTTAAAATATAAACGTGCATACATATACGTAAAAACTAATTGAACAAACAATCTAATTTCAACCTAAAACAACTGTCCAATAAATAGAGGAAATAATATTAAATTTATTAACATCTGTTATTTTTTTGTTAAATGTTATCATAGTAGTATTATTTGTATATAATATTCAATTATAACACTGTAGGTTGGTAAGTTAATAAATTATTCAAAATTTGCTCCATCAAGTCCAGTAGCTACAAAAAATCAACATCGCACTTGAATGTATGTTTAATTTAGTACCAATAATTCTAATTGATTTAAGAATTATTTTTAACATTATTGTATTGTATATATACGTCGCTTACAACTAGAACAACTAACTGATAAGTAATCCTTGTGTAAAAAATCTTTCGACATTTTAAATTAAATTAATACAATTCAAATCTAAATAAACTATTAACTAAACAATGTAATAAATAAACAATGAAGTGAAGTGTTTTCTATCAATAACAATTATTTTTTGATAATTTTAAGACATTTTAATGAACAAGAACAAGAAAAGTACTTCTTAGTTAGTTAGTATTATTAATATATATATTATTAAATAACTTGAAAAACCTTGCACCAGTGTATAAGTATTCGATTTCGAAACAAAGACAACAGATACTGCATGCAATAATTATTGAGTACTCAAACTTTCAAAATACTGCTTAAAACATAGCGACTTGCAAGTCGCTATGAAAAATCATAAAATGTCTTAATGATTTATAATTATTATAGATCACAAAATGTAACGGCTAACCTTGAAAACCAATTTACGTGGACTGATAGTCAGCCAGTCACATGACCTACTGGATACATAACTTCTTAAGCCATTGATTTTTATCTATTAAACCTTTATTCCGTCTAAGAATCCGATTTTGTAATATACGCTACCTTACACGGTTAAGAGGTTTGAAAAAAGTGTTTTTACATTAGAGTCATTCTCTTCATCACAAATTGATGTGCCATTAATTTTATTTAGACAAAGTCATCTCGTAAATCTACACTTCACTGGGTAGTTTCATAATAAATGTAGTACTCATTATCGTCAGATCTCTAAGTGATCATACGGCATCTTCTACAAGCTACTAGCCTTATCAAATCTTTCTGGAATATATACTATAAGTATACTGGCAAACTGGGTTAAGAGTTTGTTATTGAAGGATGTCGTAACAAATATTTAAAACACTAATAGATTATATGTCTAGGTGTATCTAGATATAATGGTTTATTGGTTTAAGTCACTTTGTAAGCTGCAGTTTTATTTTTTGCAATCTTTCGTATCATTTGCAAATTTTTGTAGTAACACATATTTACAAAACGTTTACAAAAAAAAATGTGTCAATGGTTGCAATAAATAAAACTATACTTTACAAGGTAATATAAACCAAAACATTGAGATAAAGATTCTTGCAATATTGGCTAAGATATATTGACTATAGAAAGGAAAAAAGACGTAAGCAGTTTTTTCAAAATAGTTTTTTTTATATTCATAATGTATAAAACATAATACACTCTTTATTAAAAGAATGTAAGAATTTCAAAAGTTATATTGATAAAATTTGGGTAAATGAAATACATGTATAAGATTTATGTTCTATCAGGTTGTGCTTATTTAATATTTTGATTTCGGTTCGAAATCATTCAATAGACGTTTTTGTGCCACTTGTGAAATTTGATAAATCTGAGTGACGTTATTTTTCCTTTCTAATGTCAATATTTATACTTTCGTGCTGCCGGTGCTGCTATTTGATATAAAATCATGACACTTAACAAAGATTTAAAAAGACAAAACCTTAAATTGAGTTTAAAGAATTACTTTAAAATTTGTTCAACGGTGCTTAAGCTAGCCGGAACATAACCTTAAAAAAACTTAAATATTATTTTTTTACGGCTAATAGCATTCGAGCATTTTAGGACGCTGTTATTTACAGAATGTACTCAGCGGAATTAAGAGATAACTTGGATTAATCTGGAAAGATGCAATGCGTTTGTCAAAAGAATTCTGAAAACGCCATATTCTAGCCATATGCTCCACATTCAAATCTTGTTTCGCAAAAAAAATGTAACACATTTAAAATTGATGAAGTAATTATTACACATATATATATTACTAGGCTAAGTATTCAAGATAAAAGTGTAAGATCAATTTTGGCAAACTTATACTGTTACTGAACAAATTCGGCCACCATGTCCTTTGAAATTTTCCTCGTTGAGTACCGCTGATATTTGAAGCTCATAGGATTTAGTTCGATGCATATCTAGTAAGTACGTTACCCCTTATTTCATACGGGAGGAGGCAAGGGGTAGTGAATTCATCCCCATCAAGCCTTTTGATATGGAAATCGAAAATGTTGAATTGCTGTATAATACAAATTCAACAAACCTAACCCCTCCTGTCCCAGCCGTTATTTTTTTATCAATTTCAACGCTTTGTTGAAATTGATAAAAGCGAACGATTGTGTTTTTAAAGAACTCATTTACAAGCAGAATAATTGATTTTTTTTAAAAGCTGTGAGTGGATTTTATGAAATAATTGTTTTTTCAGATTAATACGCCGATTGGTTTTAAATAATTGATCGTTATTAAATATTGCTTCGATATTTCATTTCAATATAGATTTGATTTTTTTATATTCTTAAAATTAATTTAGTCTTTGTCATATAAAACAATTTATACAGCTTTCAAGTATCGGACTTTTAGATTTATTTTTTACATTGAAATATAAATGCAAATTTTTCATTAATAACTGCACAGCTCTATCAAATCTGTATAATTATTTAATTTATATTTAAATATGTGTCACTAAATATTGAATATTTATCTAAATATAAAATTATTTTCTTTACTTATTATTCTATTTTACAAATCACGTATACATTAAATCAAAATATGAATATAAAAATACCCTAACATTAATAAATAAATATCGTCGTTAATATTGCAAAAACGCGTAATTCAATTTTTTGGTTTAAGTCACTTTGTAAAGTTTATTTTTGCAATATCTTGTATCATTTTTACATTCTTGCATTAACACATAATTTGTACATGTTTTATAAACATGCGTAAAAAATATTCCAATGATACGAGAGATTGCAAAAAATAAAACTATACTTAACAAAGTAACTTACGCCAGTAGTAAAGTAAAAAGCCAAGAAATCAAGCTTCCTTCCTTCGTCTTCCTGCAATATTGCCGACAGTATATTGTTTAGTTTCGTCATACAAAATTGTGTACACAATACAATTTATAAAACAAACTCATTGAATATATCGACCATCGTTTTGTGAATGTGTTTGTCCGTTTGTGATTAATTTAAAAAATCAAATAGTTGCACACAAAACTATAACTTGTGGCATACTTTTTAAAGTAAAATAAAACCTTCACATAATGTAGCGTTGAGAAACTGACTATCAATTCTTATAAAAATAAACGGCCATATACTTGGCAAGATATATGCTGCATTGTGATAGTTATATCAAGATTTACTTAAATTAAAAACATTATTGATTTTTTCACATTATTTTTTTATCAAGTTAAGCTGAAAACAAACAGCCTAAATTATAAATAAATTGAATCAAACTATACAATGAAAATAATTACTATTTGCGGAGAGAGAGTGACTACGAGAGAAAAGAGAGAGATAGATTCATAAGACGAGCTTTAGATACTCACAATTAATGGCTCAGATATATTTGAATATGGTAATTTCACAGGTTCTGGTATTATCTACAACACCTGAGTTTCACACCTGGTTATGCTCGTGTGTAGATGAAACATGACAGTTCCTAATTACTTGCGAAGCCTAAAAGATTTAAGTAATTTTAACTAATATCATTTTTTTTAATTTAAACATTAATTTTATAATAAAAGAATATACTAAAAAAGTTTATTTTCTTTTTCTTTATTCGCCCTCTGCAAGCGTTCTACAAAAATATATTTCTTTGACAAATAATTTCGTAATAATCTAAGTCTTACTTATTTATTCTAGAGTCATCATATACACATATTAAATATTGATAATTACACGTTAGTATTTTATTAGTGAGGTGATATTTTGATTTGTAGAAACATAAATAAAAAATGTAAAAGATCCAGTAAAAGAAAAAACAATACCGCTTGATAGTTATATCTGCCATTTTTTGACAAGTTTATAACAATCTACAATTGTGGCACTCCTTGATATAAATCACGGGTTCAGGATCCAGGGAAAAACTGAATGAATAACTTATTATAGTGTATTTATTGAAGTGGTCTAGGCGTAAGCAAACGAGCTTTGCGGTTGGAGTTAACGGTTTTAGGTTTAAAGGTTTTTCTTTTTAAATTTACAAATAAATGATATTGTAATATATATAGATGCCCAGTAGGTCAAGTTGTTGTCTGGTTATCAATTTCACAGCAAAACCTTTCTTTACGTTTCAGACATTTATTTACGGTGTGTGTATATTTACGCTATGTATATTGATATTGAAAAAAATAGGCTTGATTATATGAGTATGTTAGTATCAAAAGCGGACATAAGATAATTACAAAAACTCGTAGGAAACGTCATTTTGTAATGATTATATTTGACAGTTACTAAATTGATATCTTGAATTTAGCTTGTCAAAGGCAATTATGTACTTTCAAACGTTATTCACATTCATATAATATCGTGTTTCATGGTATAATCATTGACAAGTCACGTCTCCTGCAAGCTTTATAGGTGGTTTATATATCGACTGTGGAAAGGAAAAAGAACCTAGCCCACATAAAAAAACACAGGAAGCACAAAAAAGCGTTTATTTAATGATTTTGTACTAAAGTCAAAACATTATACAAACGCAACCTTGAAGTGCATGAAGAATAAAACTGGTGTTTATTTACTCAATATGATATTAATATAATTAGTTATTTAAAGAAAACCAGTAAAATTGATGAGTGAAAGCCTTTTTTCCTCTCAATCAATTTTGTACGGCAAATCTATCAAGATATGTCTTTTTATTGCCAAGATTTATATACTCAATTTCCGTAGTTAATGTCGTTACACAATGTAAATCTATATGTTTTTATTTTTGGAATGGATTTAGGAAAAATATAAGACTTATTAATTTTAATAAAGTTGAAAGGATAGTACACATTTGTGATGTATTTTTTTACACAAAGTATTTTTTATCCGACAGAGCTTTAAAATATAACACCCATTAGCGCTGAAAAAAGCTCAAAACGAACAAATTTTCCGTTGAGTAGTTTGCCAGTTAAAGAACGCAAAGCTCTTTACGAATCAATGAACCTGAAGTGGCTTTCCCAGAGACTGGAACTTTCGTGACCACTTCCACTGAGAAACTTTTTCTACAACTTTGAAACGAAAGCAAAGTTCAAAAGAAGTATTTTAAAATTAAACGGATTCGTTTATTTATTTGGCTTCTTCAGAAGTGGGCATTTCTAAATTTGGTAATTATCCGCGGAACGAGTGTCGGTCGCAGATACAAGAGATCACAGAGTTATATCCTTGCTAAAGCTTATTGAGCTTAAAGCTTAAGATTCAAAACAAACAAAGAATATTATTTTTTTAAAAACAATCTATTTTTATTTATGAATGCGTAATGTTTTACAATCAGACGTTAGGCCTTTGGCTACAAATGGCTAGAAATTCAAGTGAAAAATAATACCTTTAATAATAATTAAATTAAAATTTATAATACGACTTATGATGATTGAGCTTAATCATGATTACTTCAGATAAAAAATGTTCTATTTCTAAAAATATCGCTATTTCAAGTAAGTTTATGTGACATTTCAAAAAAACATTGTTTATGCAAATACGCAAGATGATCGCAGTTAGCATTTATTGAAGCTACTAAATACTACAATAAATTATTGTTGAGTATTTATTAGGATAATGGAAGAGACCATCATTTTAGATTTTCATAACACTAAATATTTTGTAGAAGTGATTAATACATAATAGATTAAGCCATCTAACTGATTTCAAAATATTTCAAGATGTAATATACATAATTTAACAAAATTTACCTCTATAGATTTTCATACTCTTTTTTATGTTAATGTAACTGCAGCATTTAGTGTATTGCTCACTTTTTTAAATTAAATCTTGTAATTATGTTTGTAAAATTTCCACAACTTAGTTTTTAATACTAACATATCATTCGTAATTTTTTTTACAGCAAAAAGTACCATCCATATTCATCAACATATTAGTATAAATGGTATAGTTTATAGAATAAATTTTAATAATAAAATATAAAAATGACATCTCTTTATCTAACCACATGCTGATGATTTATCGAAAGTTTCTCAACATGATCTTGTGACCTTTAACGTTAGACACTTATTTCTGGAAAACCAGAAACAAAAATCTGAGTAAATTAGTTAATAAAAAATTAGGAGCACATAATTTCATAGCTTAACAGTACCTAGTTAGAGTATTCATGTTTATCTAAACCATTGAAAAGATGGAAATATTTTATTTTTAAAACTCACAGATAAATAATATTTATCAAAAATAGTTAATATTTATATTTAAACAAATTTTCAGTTATTTATTTAGTCAAAGTATTGAGATTTAATACAATATTTGAACTTAAAGCTTTAAGTAATTTTAATAATTATTTACAAAAATGGAACAAATATTTTTGAGGCTCACGTTTAACCCTGTTGGTACAACTTGAGTCATAATTACTAAACTTAAACCATTTACAGGATTCATTGGAGCCATAATAAAGTTCGCACAGGTGATCAAGAATTTCCCGGAAATTTCATGGGAGCTTCATGCTTGTTGACATTATTCAGATGTATTCTAATGTAACCCATAATAATACATATTATAAACACAAACTTACAAATGCTTAATCTGACTTATATGCATTTTGACAGCCTTAAGTAACCTAATACACTGTGTGTATAACATTATGTAAGTATATTTTATACAAAAAGTCAAGGTTAAATAATCTATCATCAGCCATAAATAAAACATTTTGCCTTCTTTCATATCCAGTTTCTAGAAACCTCCACCTAGGTGGAGCATATAAGCACCATAGGCGTTTTCAATAATCCTTAACGTATTTTTGCATCTTAATATATGAAGCCTGTACTCCGCAGCTTCACCGAATACTCATGCTGTGGATAGTATGAAGGCACGGTCCGTTCTTATATATTCTATCCCCAAAATCCATCGCAAGTATTTGTGTTTTGAGCCTTTATTGGGTGTTGTAAATGGCGACCGTAGAGCAGTATTGACAAAACGCATACATTGAATAGACAGCATTTGGTTTCTTCCTTAGCTTAGCGTCCTAGATATTTTCAGGAGTTTGATGTTCCTTCAGCTATTTCTATTCGAATAGGAAGCTCGCTTTACAAAGTGCTAACTCCCTATTTATCATCCTACCCCTATTCATCTGGCAGTGTTCACAGTTAGTAAGAAAATATCCAAGATCTAGGTAGATATAATTGCACATGAATCTAGTCTATTTTGTATCGATTTTAAAAATAATACGATACAATTATCTGTCGAAAGCATGTCGATAATTTCTGTACATATATATAGGATATTATTTTAATAAAAATTAATAAATTACAGACGACTATAACATTAAAAGTCTCGGGAAAATTTCTAGTAGGCGTATTGCAAACAAACAACCGACACGAGTGATATTATTTTTAAAATAATATTTGAAGAAATTCGTTGTGCGGAAAGATTCTCGAATTTATATTGTTGTTGTTTTACTCGGGAATCACTCAAACTCTTAAAAAAATAAGTGATTACTATTAAGGTTCTTTAAAATTAGTATAATAAGGTTTTTTCTTTTATCTGCATAATTGGTATATATATTCTATACACACTCATAAATACTTTAAACTTGATTGCGTTGTAGCTTATGGATAAATTATTCAGAAATAGTGTTAGTACATTAAATAGCTTAGTAAACTTTTACTGTTACATTCATAGAAAATCCTAAACACTTCTGCTATTATAGGTAATTTTGCATTATATTTTATATATCGATGGCTTAAAATGCAATTTAAAAAAAAAAACTCGTAATACCTTCATACAATAAGCATATCCAGTATTAATTTGACAATTCAAAGTGATTTAAAGAACGTCCCAAGGAAATTAGACAACTTCATTTAGATCTGAGACCTACACTGCAAAATAAATAATTCTACTATTTCATTCATACAGATTAAAAATATATCGTTTGCAAGCATTTTGACGAATACATCGTTTAACATTTACTTATTTCATGCCGAAATTTTCCCAAAAACATAAAGCAAAGTAACTAGCTCGAGACTCATTATTTTTACTTTAAACTATCAATGTGTGTTTATAAATTCTGTAAATAGTTTTTTGCATTATAATAAAGTCATATTAATTGATTGTTTTACTATTTTTTGATCAGTTTATTAAATATGTCTTGGCCTTGGAAAATGTCCAGATATGTAGTATATAGATCTCCACAAGATGAAGATATTCCTTGATAGTATATTTTTCACTTAAGTTAAATTCGTTAATTTAATAATGGATTATTTTTTTATTAAATAAATAATTACTAAGCAATAGATATCCAGATATAAAGATGCGTGACTTTGTCATGAAGTTTTAGTGGAATGTGAAAATCATTGATCTTAAATCAGTATAGCGTGTACGTAAACTTAAAGAAGCACTTTAGTCAAAGCATACATTACACTTGGTGAAACAGAATTTGGCTCACGTTTATGGAATCAAATTTAATATTTAGCTTTCACGAAACATTATTTGTTCAGTAAATGTCTATTCATTTTCGACGTCACATTCCCGTGAAGTTGGAAAATTACTATTAGACAGGGAGTCTTAAAACGGTTAACTGACTTACGAGCTTTCGGATAACACTAAAAACCCGGTTGTTATTAAAAATAAATCGTTATTATGTAACTAATTCTGGTTTGAATGTAAAACTTATAAACCTAATCAAACCGCAGACTTATATTAAGAGAGTATCAATTTAATTCTGGATGTTTTTTGATTGTATATTAATTTATCAACGATGTATCTTTTTGTTAAATGGAATGATAAAATAGAATCAGGTTGCCAAGCTGATATACAATAGCTTAAACTTAAGCAGATACATTTTTCACAAATATATTTTTATCGAGTATATTTGTAGCAGATTAACAAAATTAATTCATACTATCAATGGTATCCTTCTTATTATTGATCATATATTATATATCTATGGATTATTGCCAGGAGAATATTTTTAAGCCACAAGTTTGAGAGTACAGTTTTAGTTGTTTAATTGAATTTTTAACCTGCAGGTTAAGGCATCGAATTACTTACAATTACTGCTTAAAAATGAAGGCGATGAGAGTAATTTATTCAAGCAATGTACATGAAAATGCTTCATAATGTTTATTCAATAACTATATTTTTTCGTTTTTTTTTTTTGTCTCTCCATTAGCGTGGATGCGTGTAGCGTGCGTGCCTAGCAATCCAAAGAGTGCGGATTCGATTACCCATCTGTGTCGAATTTTAGAAGTCTAAAAATGTAGGACTGGATGCCTATTAGGTTGAGCAATTTTCTGACAACAAAATCTCGAGAAAAAATAATCTGCCAAGATGTCTTCACATTACGGATATCCATATACTCCAATTTTGGAATGGATATCTTCATACTGTGTAGATCCATATGCTCGACTTTAAGAATGAACATGGTATAAAAATATTTTTTTTTTGTATTTACATAGAATAAACATTAAACTACTGCTAATTTTTTGGCTGCTGCAATTTCAGTGACTTTCGACTTGATCGCTAATAACTATTTATATAATATAATTGTTTTCAGATTGATATAAATATATTTCAAATTATCCTTTCATATACAATCATATTATTTTTAACATATCACAACATTATTACAAATTTTAAAATCTCGAATACTAATATTGTGAAGATAAAATTTCAGAAAGAAAATAACATTAAAAATGATATGGCATTCTTGATTAATTTTTGTCAAAGTGATTAATACCGGTAAACCGTTAGCTTAGAGATTACTACCGGTAATTAGAAAAGGACGTTAATTTAAAATCCCTACAGCGCGAGTTGACTACTAAAATGTGAGCATTCAGGCACGCATATTATAGCTATTATCCTTAAACGAGGTGAATAAAGACGTAGGTTATCAGTGAAAATGTTCCATTTAAATATTTCAACAGAAATTCATGCGAAATCATCATTATGCTAAATTATTGTAACACCGAGGCCGCCCTTGATTATTTATTTAACACGAATAATAAAAACACGTTATTTTTTGTTGAGTTCATTAAAAGTTTTATTAAACTCATAAAACTACTTTTAATTAAAGTTCTGCGTTGTAATCTAAGTATGTATCCCCAGTAACCAAGAAGTTGGCGTGCGCAGTTTGCGAGCTTAATTCCGACAGCTGCGGGATTTTTTGTAATCCGAAGATGTAAGATTGGATGTCCAATGGATTAAGCAGTAATCGGCATCCATCTTTCTGTAATGATTTGGTTTCAATTGTAAGCCGTTTTTTTATTCACCTGTTAAATTACAATCAATGGTGTTTACAAAATAGAATTTTATTTTAGATGTATGAAGATCAATTAAATAAATGTTTTTATTTAGCTTTAGAAATGGAGAGCAAATAGACATATACGTTGTTCTTAACCAGATACCACCTATCCGAGTATTTTATCTGTATAAAATACTCGGACGCATAATAAATTCTGATTTGACTATTACAGAGTGATAATTTTGGTCGATAGTTTAATATCTACATAGCTATAATGGTCGAGGCTCGATTATTTGACCTAGACTCTTTGAATCTTGCCTTAGTATTTTTGTATTTTAAATGATTAATTTAAATAAATTGCGAATATGTACACTAGGTACAACAAGCCATTTCAAAGTTGCATAACTAAAGCTTTCATATATATGTTTTAAATGTTTTTTTTTTTTTTGGTAGAAGGACTCACCATCTTCTTAAAGGGTCGAAAGCTAAGGTTCTGAATCTCGAGAGCCCACTCGAAAATTTTTGTTATAAACTTGAATTATGCGAAATCTGATTTGGCCATAAAAATCATTTGATTGAATTAATTCAAAGTCAAAGTGCAAATTGCAAAAATTATATCAGAAACAATTGAAATGATATTTCCAAACAATTTATCATTTAATAACTGATGTATCTAGCCGCTCAGAATGCTTCCTCTCTTTTCCTTCTCTCATATATGTAAAAACATTTTTCAAATGAGTGATAGATTTTGTTCAATACACATTTACCAACGTGATTAAATACACGCACGCATATACCAGTCCTAGATCTAATACAAAATAACTATTTCTCACTATCCAAAATAATATAGCATTTTACGAGGATTAAAAGCGTAAAGACTTCGCAATCAGTTCATTTTGAGAAATAAACTAAAATATAAGTTTTGGTTACTTACGTCGCTTTAGGGTTTGTTTGTCGAATAGACCAATCATAAAAGAATCAGAAGGTAAAAAACAAATTTCATTTAAATACACGCAGGTAAATACACAAAGCTCTCTGAGCTTTTCGCTTAAAGCCATAATATGATTGCTACATTATGGAGAAAAAGAATTACATTGTATAATATTGTATAAACTATTTAACTAATTGAAACACATTTATTTTCCAAACCACGCACATATTCGAAAAATCAATCTAACAACGACAAATTACGAACAATCATGAGAACACTTGAGAATTGGTATCAAACTGTCACATGTAATGGTTTAATTTTAAGCTTAACGATGATTTCTGAAAAATTTCGTCACTTCCATCAAAAATTGATATAGCTACATCATTAATAACACATCTACAATATATCTAAATATGTATTGTGCTTAAACGTGTTAGGCATTTTTCGAAACACTCAATGATAATAAATACTACTTTCAATAAATAAAATATTCAAACAATCAATCAATGAATTCGTATTGTAATAATGCTGAAAATATACAATTCAATATTCGTTCATATTTAATATGTTTTGATATATCGATTTTAAATGTAATATAGTTGGTACGGTGAACTGTTTATCAATCATTACAATTATCTATTGAAACATTAACTGTATATCACACATAATACGTAATATACTGTTCGGTTTTAATAAAACAAACGCTGTATAAATAGACAGAGTTGTAGAGACCTTGATACCACTTCACATTAACGAGGCGTCATGTTTTAAAGTAGGCAATTAATCTTTTGCTTATTTCCTCGAGTAAATATTTTAGTCTAATGCCTTATTATGTAGTAACTTAAGTGGTTGAATTGGAAGTACTGCGCGTTTTAATACAGAAGATTACACTGATAAACTATTTTATACAAGACAAAAATATTTTTAAAATTAGCCCAATTTAATCCTAAATCCAGTTACCATATACATATTTTTGTCCGTTCTGAAAGTAGAGCATATGGCTCTACAGAGAATATGTAAATAAACACTGTACAGCTATATAATTAATATTTTCGACTGATGGTGCTTGATGGAAATTGATTTTAAAATCTAAA
>JAGVSQ010005980.1:0-16967 GCA_022683975.1 Rhyacophila evoluta
CCGAATCGTTCCGCGGGCACCATGGCGCCCGCGGGCACGGGGTTGGGAACCTCTGCTCTATCTCATGTGAACCAATACAAGTTGACAACCCACTGGTAAAATTTGTAATTATTATCTTTAAAATAACATTTTGAAATGAGTTGTGAAACGTTTTGTATATTGGCATACTTGTAACTATATAAAAAAACGTATGTATATATTTCAAACATGTCTGATTTAATAGTTGAGCATACAAATCCTCAGCATGTAGAATTTTTCTAGTAGAATTTCGTTCAATATTGTATTTTAAGTTTAAAAAAAACTAATGCATTTTCAGGATTTTAACATACAGCCTCCGCCATCAAAACATACTCGCCTACCCGTTTACAAATATTAATACATCCAAAAAACTATGCTAAGCGCATTGCTATTTTAATCCAGGAATTAGTTGGTACAACTATATACTGAGTGAATAAATAATAGTTATTGCTTGGTGCGTAAAATGTATTCCAATCATATAAACAGTTTGTTTTATACCAAATGGATCTATCTACACAGTATGAAGATATCCACTCCAAGTTGAGTATATAGATCTCCGCAATATAAAGACGTCTTGACAGATTAGTTTTCACGAGAATCGTTTATCAGACAATTTCTCAACCCAATTGGCATCCAGTCCTGCATTTTTAGAATTTTAAAATCCGACAGTTGGGGACTCCATCTTGCATTTCCCGGATTACTAGGCACGCACGCATACATATTATCAGATAAACATATCTAAATATTATTTTTTACCATCTATTCCAAAAATTCTATCTGTATGACTAACTAGGACATTTTTTTCTCTATTATAAACTAATACGTAACTTTCTCTGCTTAAACTACTAAATTATTGTTACCATTTAAATATAATAAATAATCTCCACAAAAAGTTTACTCTTTAACTGATATTATGTTGTTAAAATCCTAGCGATAAATGCCATTATTTCAGCAAAATTAGGTTTCGTAAAAAAATTATGTATTTTTGTGTACAATAAATAACATATCAATAATAAAAGCTAGACGCATATATAACCGTTATAAGCACTTCTTGCCGATTTTACTAAAAATAATACATCGTTGTTTAGCATTTAATACGTTAAAATATACAGGCATCAGATGTATCTAGTTAATAAAAATGCTATCTACAGGCAGAATGAAAACAGACATGTTTTTGCGAAGCTAATGGCACTCGTAGTTGTAGATAGAAAAATCCCCAAGGATTAGTCTACGCTCCACTAACTGTAAATGTTACCGTTAAATACCTTACCTCTCGATGGAAAGCCATTACACGTTCCCTAATGCACGTAACCAAAATATACTATTCGGCTATAGTAGAGGTTATTCTATTTCAACGTAGATTATAGCAAATTATGAACATTAGGTACTAACGGCAACTAAAATGTAAACTGACGCACTACATACATTTTTATTTTTTGTATTACAACTATTATTATAAATTAATTTTATTTATGTTATCACTACGTTATAACAGCATATATCTTACAATTTTTAAGTTTTTAAAATTGATATAAAAAATTAACATACTTTTACATTAATGATAATCGATAAAAATACACACCGAAGATTAAGCTATATGAAAGATAACCTACAGCCCGAAATAAAACGTATCTCACATTTTTTTCAATGATGCTGTCGGATTCGTTGAATCCCACCATGATAAAATTCGATATATTTTATTTCAGAAACCAAAAATATTTTTTTTTCTTCCATATCCGCTTCCTAAGTGGACCATATGGATATTACGTGCCGCCTCCAAGAATCCTTGTCACCCGCCAGTATTTGTTCATTCTTTCAGGTCATTCTTGCATCCCGTAACTCCGCCGAATACATTCTATAGATAGTATTTAGCGGCCTTCCGGGACACCGACAACCGGTCGGCTTGAAGAAGATGCAGGCCAGGTTCAGACTCTCTAGAGACATCCGCAATATGTGGTCGAGCCAGATGAGTTGAGTTGAGAACGAACCGTGCAGACACTTATCACTGTCAAAGTGAAAAATAAATACTTGTTTTTATGTATATTGCATTAATATTCATGTTTACTTGATAGTTGGTGAATACGTAAATGAAGCATTTTTTTTTTTTTGTACACAATTATATTACATATGATTAATACGAGTTTATCTTGTATTTGGAATTAAATTGTTGTACTTTAATTGATGACTCTGAAGCATAGTGAGTATACGAATGGACGCAACATAAAGATTTACCCTGACGAGTTGTTGACAGCATTGGTTGCCTAGCGTTAACAAACTTTTTTTATACATGTTTTATCAAAAGCTTCTTGATTTTCAAGAAATTGTATAACATGAGTCTGTAAATTAAATCAAACGGATTACATATAATGAATAAAAGACAAATGCTACGCTACGTTTTATTATGGAAATAATTCTAGTTCCGCAAACTGTAGTGTTTTCTTATTTATTCATTTTATTATTACACTCGACACTTCTTAAATTACTCAGTACCTAGACAATTTAAAAAAAGAAAAAATCATTTAATAATATAATTACTTTTTGAAACTGGTAATATCATTCTAAAAAAACTTTCAACCTTATTGTGGTAGTTTCCAATACGAAAAAATATATATATCATTCAATCTAGAAATCGGAATCGATTTCCTATGATTTACCTAAATTGCATTTTCTTTCTGATCTTCAAACTAATCATATTTCAAACCATTTATTGCCATTACCTATATAGTTCTGATGATCACAAACTTCTTGTACAGTAAGCTATAAATAGTATATATCGTAAACTTTTGAGTTTTAATAAAAAAAAACACTGAAATTAGGATTTAAAATTTTATTGAAATATCCTTTATATTATGTTATTAAATACTAAATTATCCACAACATACAAAAGTAAAACAAGCTTTAAATGGTGTCCATAATAAAATACATTTTTTTTGAACAATTTCGCTACATTTATTTCACAAAAAATCTTTATTTTGTTTTTTCCGTCGAAACAATGGCCACTTACTCATTCACACATGTTAAATCGTATCAGATTTTTTCCCGTTGAACGTATTCCAGAGAGATCAATCCTAGGGTAAGACATTAGCGTTCAGCCGTCGAGGCTTCAAAGATTCCCTCCCCTTACGTTATCCGAGATTCGACCGAAGAAAGCCTATCGCCTAAATGGATGTTTAACTTTTTTTTATCGCGGGATCACCTTGGAAGGGTAGTCTTGGCCTTTCACGAGGCCTTTGGGCTTATTTATAAAGGTTTTTCCAGGAATATATACGCCTGAATGGACGCCGAGTGGGAAATTTACGTTGGAATGTTGGTCCGTTCTTCACAAAGAACGAAATTAATGGGCTGTGGAGTAAAATCGGCATCGGTGATGTCTCCTAATGGACGCCGTACCATTTGGAAAATATAATACAAATTTAATATTAAACATTAAAATCCTTATATTTTAAGCACTCCTGTTTTAGTTTCATTTGCACATTAAAATATATGCCAAATTCGTTGTTCAATTATAATAAATTTAAAAATATTATTTGTCTTATATGATTGACTATCATATTTGATACGCGACACCCCAATAATTTATGCTCAAATTTCCTTTGTACAATCAATTGCCAAATTTTGCACGTATATTTTTATTTGTATATGAATATTGCAGTGGTCAGAACTGAAAAGATAATTTATTATGAATATACTGACACATTTATAGCTACATTATGTTTGTTTTACCATAGCCGATCCTTAAATAGAACATATGGACCTCGGTGGCGTGGAAATAATGTCCACTTAAAAAATAGAGTATTTGAATTTCCGCAATGTAAAAATCTAGTTTGATCAACTTTTTTCACGAACATTAACAGTAGGTCAATTGTTTATTCAATTTATTAAAGACTTAGTATTTTAAATTTAAATTTGCGGAGTTTTAACTTTATTCGATCTATAACATATTTATTACTTCAAAAACAGCACTATATTTATAAGATAGATATGAATTGATTAACTTAAATATCCACCTAGGAATTATATGTGCAGTGAGGATAAGATTTCATACGCAGGAAAAGCCTCTTTGTCAACACATCTATTTATTAGAGCTGTAGTTAATATATGTCGACTGTGGAAAGAAAAAAGGACGCGACCCTCACGGAAAAAAGATTACAGGACGCACTAAAAACGACAATTTAATGTGTTTGTTTCAAAGTAAAGATATTAAATAGATACATCATCAAAGTGCAGAAGACTAAAGCTGATGTTTAATTTACCCATTCTCACATAAATTTCATAAGTAATTTAAGAAAAGGCTATAAAATTGATTCGGTGCAAGTCTTTTTTCTTGATCAAAAAAGTACCTTTGTTTTTATACTTAAAAGCTAAATTTAAACACTGATACGGTATTTTTAGCTTACACCATTTTGTTAAAACGTGTTTTGAGTTGAATACATAGTTATTTGTCGAAAAAAGCCATTTTGAAAATTTTTAAGGTTATGTCCTTCTGCCTTTTTACATGCGATTATATTAACGATATACTTGTGTCATCATAAATGAAGCTTTTTTTAATCGATTTAATTTATTTGATAATTTTAAGGTATAGCGAGTCCTAGAAACTGGGTGATTAGCATGTTTGAGCAAAAGTAAAGATTTTAAAAATAAGCTTTATAATTCAATAAAGACATATTTCATCTTTTTTCTTTTCTTTAGTCTTTATTTATAGTACAGCTATTTTGGAAACATTTATCTTTACTTCCTTTCTCTCCTATATTTTTATTTATTTAACGAAGAGAAAGTGACTCTCTTAACACGAAGCGAGCCAGAAATAATCCTAGCGATTTAAAGTATCGCCTTAAAAAATAGATACAATCTGTCAGCCTGATATATACATATATTTTATATTAACAATCTTATATATAGAGTGTTTTATATGGTATAGAAATAAAATAACATATTCAATGTTTGTATTGTGTAATATTTATCTTGTATCAAATGGCACGTGCTAAATCATGCTACTAGATTGATATAGTCTTTGACACTTCTGACTTCAAAAAATATATCAAAATGGCACGATTTGCTAAGGGCCGGAAATCTGACACGTGTGAATAATCAGTGGCATCTCAGTTTCAGTAGGTGTTAAGATTGAAAATATGTCGAAAGCGACTTGACTTGATAGTAAACAAACTATGTAAAAAAAAAATATAATGCAGATTATATAAGATTATTAGACACAGTAAAAATATATTTACTTTCCTATATTGTTCCACAAGAAAAGAATTCATTATGAATTATATTAAACTACATAAGGTAATCTTGCTTACAATAAGATAACGAATAGATGATAATAATATACGTGCCTATTAATACACGAAACTTTATTGAGAAATACAGTTGTTTATAGTCTCTGAATAGGTCAATTAATTTCGATTAAATAAAACTAAAATACAAATGCGAACGTGGTAATGGTTTTTTTTATGAACATTTCATTGCGAGTATTTTATTTTAAGTTACATAAGAATTTATTACCTAGAACTCTTTTTTAGTGTGGCTCTTTAAAGTCACAAAATCTAGTCTTTAAAGTGGTGACCTATCAATTAAGCTTATAGAATTACAAAAAAAAATACAAGTATACAAACATTGAAGGACACTTGATTTACTTGATTCAAACAATGAATTGATGTTTACTAGATTTATTTATATTTTTGAATTTATTCACCGTGTATTTGTAATAATACTACAATATGATTTTTTTATAATTATGACAGGTATATAATATTATTATACCATCTGAAAAATGTGCCTTTAGTTTTGTTAGGTTGTGTAATTCATTTGTTCTTAATTAAAACGTTTTGGCACCTATACTGCAGTGACGATATTAATAAATTTTAATATTATATAAATTTCTATCTAAAAAACTCATGGAATTGATATTTTAAATTTTAATATCTAATATATTATTGACATGCATTTAAAAAAAATCGCGGAAGACACTAAAACAAATGAAATCTTTTCGACAACAACCAATAAATTAGGCATATAATGTGGCTACCGATGTCAAGATACGCAAAAGACAAAAATCTGAAAATTATTCTTATATATATAACCTATAATATTTAAAAAGTTACAATGCCTTTGCCAGGCAAGAATATATAGTGAAACGGCATTGGCACTTAACAAATTATTTAGGTAATTTTAACAGTCGACAAAAAAAACAAAACTTCACTCATCGATGACCATAAGTTGATAATTTGTTGAATTGTCCAGAGGGACTTTAGTAGGAAACACCTTGTAAAAAAATATTTATTGGAAAATTAAAGAAAATGAGATACACTTTTTAAATGAAAATAAACATTTTTTCACTCCAAAGTGTATTTCATTTTACTTAATGCCCCAATACTTATTTTTATGCGGTTTTTTTGTCCTCCTGATCAATTTAATAAATGTATGACACGTATTGTCAACTTATGGCCATCGTTATACCATATTAATATAATACGTAATTCAACTCATATATCAAACGAAAACCAACCCACGGCCTAAAAATCATAAAGAGAACTCCCAATAGGAAAAACATCTCAAGTCGCTTACCATTCAGATTGATATTAATTTCATATTTTATAATTAGCCATTAGCCAGCGCATTTTTGTGTACATATGTATATTTTCGGCGAATTCACATTAAAGTTTTTTAGATTATTTGTAAATTCGTTCAATAATAGTATTTAAAGATTTCGCAATATTATGAAAATAAACGTCACACGTTACGATTTATCTTTCCGTTACATTTGACTTTATATCGTTTCACGACAAGATTCCACATGTTTTTTTTTTACCAAGCCTTGCTTTTTATTTTAATTTATAGTATTATTATATATTACCATGTCAGCCTTAAATAAATACATGTCAACAAAAAAGCTTAGAGTAGCTTTTTTGTTGATATATATTTATACGTGAGATAATACTGAATTTCGCACACCTTATGTATGACAACAGTGGCGAAAGTGGAACATGCCAAAATAAAAATGGGCACTTTTACTCGGGTGACGGTCACAGCATCCCCCTCTTTACACCACTTCCATTTCACACCGCACTTCTACCCTTACTCTCTCTTGCCCCGAATTTATCTTACTTCCGGACAGTAGCGTTCCCATTTTAACTATGCATGCGATGATTCTGTAAAACACAGCAAAAGTTTTAAAGAATCTATTATATTTGGCAAAACAAAAATAGAACCATGTTCTGGCTTATTACCTGGTCCATATTATCTTCATATAAAAAAATCTAATTCCTAAAAGTTCCAGACAAAAAAAAACCATATTTTTAATTCAACAAACAATAATACAAAATTAACTTTTTAATAATATTCATCCAGATTTTAATGCCATACCATTAAATAATATAACAAATTAAAATTTATATGGCATATGATAATCATATAATACCGACAAGAGTTTCCAAAAAAAATCTTAGGCCATGCAACCATCCCTTAACTTCACCGAATATTTACATTCTTTTGAACTTATACAGAAACTTTTTGGTTATAATTATGATGCCAATTAAATACTTTTCAAATTTATATTTTATTCTGTCATTAATGCATACCGACTATTGGCGGGAAAAATGACGTAACCCACATGGAATATTTTTTACGGAAGGCGCAAAAACGTTTATTTAATGATTTTGGCCGAAACTCAATATATCGAATAGGCACAATCTGGAAGTGCACGAATACTAAAACTCGTAGCTTATTTGCCAAATCTGATATTAATTTGTTAGGTTGTTTGAGAAAACCCGATATAATTAGTGCGGTGGAAGTTGGTTAGTAGCGATAATGAGTTGTCAAGAAACAAGACCTCTAGTCTCAGTATTAATTAATGCAATTATATTATGCAGTAATCAATCTCGAGATTAGATACTTCTCTATATAGGGGCCAGATGTTATTATTTTTTTTTTCGCTTATTTTTTACTAACTTTTTTTGTCACGCTATTAAATAACAAATGCAAACTTTAAGCAACAAAATTTTAAATACAATTGAATATGAAAGTAAAAAAGAACACTATTTGTGAATAAGAATAATCCGATGCGAAGCCGTCCATTTTTTCAACTATTTTCATAAATCCAGTGTATTCATTAGGGGTTGGATTTTTTAAAACCGCACCAAAGCGCCACTGTCGTAAGGGATGAAATTTATGGATCGCGCGTAGGAAAATTATTGTTCGAGGACTGTCGTATATACTAGCAAAGAAAACTTGCCATTGTGGCCTGGCCGCCCTGACTTCAAGTGACTGATGCTTCGATGATTTATGACGCAATTTCTTGTTGTTGAACGCAAATAAAGTGGGACCGCTGTTGGCTTTAGGGCCCGAAGCGACTCGTCTCGAGAAGGATATGTGAGTCCCTCTTCTGACATCTCTAAAATTTACTAAGAAATCCAGCGAGTACTTTATTCTTTAACATTACATTATATTACTTTTAAAAATAGTTATGTTTATTTCATTGATTTACAGGTTTTAACTTCACGTTTTTTGTCAGGTTTAGCCATAGAAATAATTTGACCAGCATTACTAAAATCGTGTTTTCATATAAAATCTGAAAAAAAATTCAAAATACGTTAAGAATTTATTTAATACAAATATATGTAGTAGATTTCTCGTAAGGTAAAAAATATTGGGTACAATAAGAAATAAGGTTTAGTTCTTTCATTATGGTCTACATATATTTCAAAGGTTTTCCCGCTGGGTAAACCGGGCTGAGTATTAGGCTGACTTTATGAGTGCACATTTCAAAGACTATAGGAATGAAATGCGCCCTTTTCGCATTAGAGGGGTGAAAAATTCACCCTCAAAAACGACAAACAACGGTCGTTTGTATGGATTTTATGAGAAAAGGCGCGCGAAGTCACCATGTAACGATATACTTAGTGTTTGACTAGAACCATTTCGACTTAATTAATTGAGACCATACATCTCAAAGATGAATTATTGTTGAGTTGTCTGCGTTTTATTGTCCTCTTTTGAGAACAATTTACAATATTCATTTGAATTCGGCCGCTACGAGACAAAAGAAACGATTACTTGCGATAAAGTTAAAATTTACTTTTATAATTAATTGTGTTTAAAGTTAATCGTTAGAGAAAAGCTACATCTTAAGCTACGTTATTTACACACTTACAATATTTTCAAAATCTATTTATCAATAATATATATTTAACTTTCTTAAATATAAAGATCGAAGAAGTTAGCTAAAAGTCATCCTAATCAATTATAATATTGAAATTGATGAATCATCAATGATAAAATAAAATTTAAAGCAACATAACGACTTTCTTTTGTATCTTTGGTAAAATTATTCCTTGGACTTGCGTCTTCATCGAGCAAATTAAATTTTAACGTCATAAATGTCTACTAGATACTACTTCCATGGTATTAAATTGACCTTTAAAATGATAGCCCAACCTGAAAAGTTTTAAAAATAAATAATCACAAGCTTTAAAATACCACTTTACGGTAATGTTTACATGCTTAGAAAGCATACACTTAAGAATAAATGATTTCCATTATCTTATAACCGAGACAGTTTTAAAAAAATAGTAAACGTAATTTTAATAATATATTGTATACTTCTTTTCATGTAGTTTGACTATCATATAATTATTTTTAATATTAATTATTATAACACATATGGATCTCCGTAACGTGAAGATATGTTATTGATCAATTTTTTTTGTCATATTGTTCCACCCAATGGGTCTCCAGTTTTGTATTTTCGGATTTATAAAAATTCAACAGATGTGGGAATCATACTTGTATTCTCCCAATGCTCTCAGCTACCGAGAAGACGTATAAATGATCATACTCATAAATCCGTTTAACGCTTCTTGAAATGCGTGATACAATTAAAGTATGGTATATGGTAAAAGGAAAAGGATTTCATTTTTAAAATATAACTTTAAATTATTTTAATGTAAGTTTTAACTGTGTATTAGATGTTGACACAATTCTAACGTAAAAGTGGAGTAAATGAAAAATCCTAAATGGATACTCCAAAAATTTCAAATTTTAATTCAGAAAACGGTTATGTTTTTTCATTGCGTCATATTTTAAAGGGATTTTTAAAAGCTCTTTTGTATTATTGCTGATGGCAAATTTGCATGAAAAAAAAAGAGAATTTTATTTAAATTGCAAAAAACAGCCTTGGCTGAATTACTTCCGCTAACAGATCTTTCTTTTATAATACTCTTCATTCTTCCATGCAGTCGAATTCTCACATTGCGTTCTACAACTAGAGGCACTTTACACGGCGAAGTCTCACATAAGTTTAATGGTAGCTCCCAGCAAACTCTATGACTGAATGTACGAGAATCAACTTTTCATACACTGGAAAAGTTATTATGTTCTTATGGAACTATTATATTTAAGAAAGCTCTTTGCCTGCTTTATTTACGACAACAGACACACAAAAAAATCTACCGTGTAAAATTTGTCATGTATTGAAGTAATTTTAGATGTGCTATATTTCATATATTATATTTAAAATCTTTATAATTAATTGAAATAAAGTATTGGAGATTCAAATATTATCTACTATGTCATAATCTGGCTTAAACCAAACCAATCCAAAACCAACTATTCTACCCATCACCATACCCACCACATGTTTATACATTGTAAATTGTTTATAGTGACGTAATGAACGTAAATCATTCTCAAAGAAGCTCTAGCACTATGCCGGAAAAAATTCTCGCAGACGTGGTAGAATGAAAGTGAGAACCTCCTCCAAATAAGTAATAAATATATTATTGATCTTCAATTTTAATATGTTAACGTCAATTTTTAACAAGAATTTGTTGAAGCCAATCAATCACCTTGCAAAATGTTTTGCACTGAAATATTTCCACGCAGTCATCGAACTTGAATAATTCAAAATAACACGTGATTTTTCGGCCAATGAAACATAATTAATATCTGACTAGTATTGTATTGTATTATACGTGCTTATATAGTTCAAGTTGACTTATTTAAAATTTCTTGACCTTTATCAAACAGACAGTTTGATATTTTAAGAAATGAAAGATTATTACATAACTCAGGTCTTCGAATTGTATACAAAGTGATAATACTAAATCTTTTGTTTTTGAGAATAACGAAGAACTTGCCACTCCTTTGAATAACTTGTCGTCCTTTGAACATCCCCTCACAAGCTTAAACTTCCTTTAGCCACCAGCGACAAGTTACTACAAAGTCCTTAAATATTTACACTGCCTCTAAGCGAAACATAAGAGATTTCATATGAGTGCTCGCCAGACCATAGTCAGTTGTCTGCTTCAAATAATATATGCAAAGGGATAAGAAAGTATTCTTACATATATATTAAAAATACTATTAAATAAACATTTTACGCAAACTTTCAAATAAGATTTAAACAAGATACAACTACAGAGAAGTCACTTCGGTGAATCATTATTTACTAAAATAAGTACAAGTTTTCCTCTTTGTGAAGAAATTCATGGAATCATTTAAAATGGAAAATTTACTTTAATTACATAAATAAATCTTGAATAGGTGTGTCGCCGTACAATCTTAATGAGATAAAGATACTTTGACGAATTGTCGCTATCCAGCACAGTCAATTTTTTTAAATCGTGTTTTTATTAAGTTTTGTTCTAATTATTAATTTTGGCCTGTACTGCGGTAAATAATACAGGAAAATTTGACTCGTTTAAATAAATAATCAGATAGTGAAAAATCATGTATTTCCGTTATTTTACAGGTCCGTATTTGCTTTTATTTAAGAGTATTGAAATATTAATGAGAACCAAATGTGTTTTGGTGTTCATCAAATTGTATACGTCTATTTAACACGTTTATGAGTCGGTCTAACAGCTTTGTGAATTCAAAATTACTGCCAAAGCCGGTCCGGAATAGATTATATGAGTTATAATCAAATAATTTGAACATTGTATACATGTAGAATATATATAAACACTACTTGTATTTGCCTTTGTAATATAAATAATATTAAATATGGTTTAAGTGTAGTAATATTTAGTAGTATTTGATAATGAATTAAAATTGTTGTGCTAAAAATAGATGGAAAACCAACCAATGAACTTTTTCAAATATCATAATTTCTTAAGTGAAATTTTTAGTAAAATACAGTTTTGAAAATAACAGTTTGCTTTCAAATAAAGTGTCTGCCTAAGAAACAAGAATAAAAAATAGAGAATAGTGAATATATCGTTTTCGTATTTGATTTTAATAAAAAGCTTTTTAAGGACTGTGGACTCATAGCAGGTCGCATCCCAGCCAATGGGCTGTTATGGGACTGGTCTGGTGGCGTAGTTTGATGATAAAAAATAAAACACGTGTATTTCAGTAAAATAGTAGAGTCTTTGCTGGTTTCCGGACCAAGACACTATACGTTGAAAATTTCAGGCACCAAAGAGCTAATATCAAATAGATCTCAAAAAAATAATATGAAATATATATTTGTTTTCAATCGTATGAATGCCTAAAGATGGTATTGTTGTCGTTTGTAATATCAGCAAGAATTGCTTACAATGTTTTTGTAAATAGTATTCTAGCTTTTTAAAAACAATACTCCTAATTAATGGGAAAGATATTTCAATGTTTAATAATAATAGAGAGTTTATATCTATATCTACATCATATCTATTAATGAATGACTCATTGTGGTAAACCTCTCGTTAAAATTTTAGGATTTTCAAAAATATTATAGCAGGCAGCGCTTAATAAGTTTTGTAATATAAATAAGCTTTTGTTAAGAATCACGTACGTTTTATGAGTCCTATTGTATAATGTGATTTACGCTGCCCAATCTGAGCTTTTTCATCACATCCTGCCGCCATTCATTCGCACAAAGTAGTCACTCGGGATGTATTTGTTTCGGTATTATTTGCGAACGGACACTGCAGGAGTATTGTCACGTGACCAGCTCGCCGCTCTGCAGCCAGGGGGCTTTTATGCTGTGAAGGATCGAGTAAATGAAAGCTCTGCATATTTGAGCACTCTGTGGTATTGTGTTTAAAGACTCTTCGATATGACACGTTTTGTGAAATCTCAGGTACTTAGCAATGAGTAGTTTAACATATATAAAAACGAGTATATTTTAGTTCATGTGATCATAAAAAAACGAATTTATAAAACCTCATAAGATGACGTTCAAACAAAATTATGTTTTATACAATCTTTAGAAGTAAAGTATATGGATGGCAAAATTGTTGCATTCTACTTTCTTGACTAGTGTTGTTGATCAACAACCGTCACTAATTAGAATCAATCGTTCGATAATAATCGATAAAATACACAATAATTTGCTTCTGAAGAAGCTGAATATGGAAAATAGCACAATTGACCTAGAAATAACAAACGAAATTACATTAATAAAAGTTTTATATTGCTACTATTCATATAAATTCTGTTATATATAATAATAATAGTAATAAATAATAGTACGTGTGAAGATATACCATGGAAGAAATATAAAATCTAAAGTTTACTGTGTCGAGGTAATGCAATATTATTTTTTAATATTATTATTACAAATAAGGTACTATTAAGGCAATAGTAAAATTATTCATTTCTATAATATTTTTTTTTACATAATACATTTCACAAAATGAAATAAGAAAAGGATTAATATTTTTAAAACTGCTTCATTCACTCACTGCGAACGGAAAAAATCATTTTTCTTCGATATTCTCTGTAATCTTCATTGGTGCATAACGACTGCCGTTTGAAAGTGTCAAAGGCGATGAAATCCAAGTCCACAGTATATAATACTGAACGAGGGATCTTCCACATCAAAGTTATTTATCTGGAATTTCTAAATGAAAAGATAAACATGATTGTTTTTCGTTGGCCTTTTCCGTCTCTATGTTTAGAATTTATGACTTCATATTCACCTGGCAGCATAGTATAGTATAAGTAATGTGTGTATTGTTTGTATATATAAATATCAAAATGCTAACACAGTAGTCCTGGACCGCAAGTTTCAATTAACATAATTGCTCACCAACTAAACTTTAAGCTCTACATTAAGCTCGATACCATACAGAAACCAAAAGAGTTTGTAAGTATATTTTTACAGTACCTTCACGATATTACGATTAATAAATGATAATTATTTTTCCAGATGTTTATTATATATAACATAACATCTTATAACATCTTTGCAAAAAGTATTGATTTTACCATCATGAACTTTATTTCTCCAAATGTTGCAATTTGTAATGCAGTTTTATTGAGTAAATGTCATTTTGATTACACCAGTAAATACCTACAACTGCTTTATTAACTATTCTTTATCATGAGATTATTCTGGCACTTATAAAAATGCAGGATTGTTAAAGAGAGATGCAGCCCTCCCGAAAGCTAACGATAAAGTTTAAGCATTTAATCACCCATCCGAATACTGCTTAAACTTCATACTATCTAACTAACTTTTGAATTTGAATGCGAATCAGTTAAGTTTTCATAATACATTCTTACTTTACAGTAAAATACATCTACAGTCATCTATATGATGGTATTAATTTTTGGCACGCTTGCTTATTGTAGTTTTAAACTAAGAAGTAATAAAATGTATATTCCATTTTGTTCGCAGCTTAATAGAAAATTCTATTAATTCTATTGTAAGTTATATCGGTCTGATAAAAATTATGTGAAGATTCAAGTACATGTATTTATTCCAAATACAGAATCAACGTTCCAGTAGTCCAGAGGGTGACAGTTGTGGTTGATGAATTCGCTTCAGTTATTGTATTTTTCACATGAGTAAAAGTGATTCGAGAGAGATGTATGTTTTAAAAATTTAATACAGGTTGTATTATATTCCCTCGGTAGGCTACTTATTTTTAATTTTACTGCTCATTCTTTCCCCTTTTATTTACTTTGTTTCTTTGAATGTTTTTTTAACAGACTTCATGTTGCGAATACTATGATTATATTTTTTTTTGATCTGTCTAACAAAGTAATGGATAACTAATTGTATTATATAAATAATGAATAAAATATAAACAGAAAAAACACTGTAAAATTTATATAATTTGATGAACTATCTGATATTACAAATAAATTATATGCATGTATAATATAATAATACACAGTACCAGAAGTTTTAGTAAATATGATAGTTTGTATTCCTGTCATGCAAGAGTAATTTTCCTGTAAGATCCGGAGCCGCAGGTTATGGACTGGAGAACAACCAACTATCTGACAAGTTTTCAACTATCACTGTAACCGGGGAAAACCCTGAGGGATGGAGATTTGAAATGAGTTTTTTGTAATGAAATTCTTCGGCGAACTATGCGTTTCCGAATTCTGCCGATCAAATAGATCTTTTTGCCCCGCGTGGAATTCGTGTTATTAAAATGGCGCTTGATGGTTTCGTGTATTAATTTAATATCCGCATACCAATCAAACAAGTTGGGTATACAACACATAGTTAAAATTCTATCGTATGACGTTTCATACATAACACTGCAAATGTTGATTAGATGGGCCACGTATTGCATTATAATTGTATTTTTTATTAATATTGATACTAATAAATTCTTATATTTGCATGATGGTCATCAATGCGTAGAAAGAGAAACTACGACCTCTACTACATCAAAAAACTCTCACAGATTCTTACTGTAGTGTCAGAACTAATTTTTAATTGTAAAAATATATTATAAAAACTTGAGGCAACATTCACATGATTTCAAATCATAAATAAATATAGGATTCGTCAAAATATGTTCAAAACTAACATATGTTTTGTTTTAAATATATTATATTTTTCAAACAAACACATCCACATTCACTTTCTAGTAATATTTTATTAAATTAAATTTGGTATTAAACATATTCTACAATTTATTTTATACTATTATAATATTCGTACTAAAATTAGTATGTATATCCAATTACATTTATATTCAATTTTTTTTTTTAATTATTAATAGTTTTGTTTAAAATAAAATGATATTATGCATCACATGACTTTATTATTAAAATTAAAATATTATTATATAATGTAAATATAACATTTACATTTGTTCATAATAAAACTTCGTCTTGAAGTAAAATCAACTTTACAAATCATAAAATCAATCCCCAAGTGTTTTTACTAGTAGATGTTTTTCATGATCTAATTGATTATTTATACAAACAGTTAAAATGATACATTTTGCAACCATGCCATTAAAATTTGGTTTTTTATTTTTTAGTCAGCAAAAAAGAATTTCAATTTGTACATCGTATAGCACATATAAATACGGGTTAACATAAGTTACATAAATAAAACCTTTTGAAAGTTACAGACAGCATAATCCGTAGATTTTTAAGTGAGCACTAGGTATAGTTTTGCCATTGCTAAAACCTTCACAAAATCGTAAAGGCGAGACATCAAAAAAATCATTTCGAAAAACACGTATTTTGGAGGGCAAACCGATAGATTGATTGGAAAACTCAAACGCCATTGATTAAATTGGAGGCGCTAAAATGGTTAGTGAATGTATACTGGAAAATACTGACTCATGGTATACAAGATAAGGCTTAACACACGGGACTAACTATTGAGTAATACTGTTTTATTATAATTTAAAAAAACACAATTTAATTTTTTGGAATGATTTTTTTTTTAATAACAATATATTATACAAACACCAAAGATAGGTTTTCATATTTATTCAGCGATTTAAGCACTCTGTTACGTACGAGTCTAGGTGTGATTAAAATGCATAAATTTAATGTAATTTTGCGGCATTCTAAATCTCCTGAGTGTCTGACCATTGAGATAAATTCAAATTTGCCATGGTTTGTATAATGACATTCTGCATAACGAATACATTATTCATGAGCTATCTGACGGAATAATACTTATGTAGCTATACTCCAATTTGATAATTCGTCACTGAAGAGCCATTATAATAAAAAAAATTAAAACTAACATTATCAAACGG
>JAGVSQ010005981.1:5792-16967 GCA_022683975.1 Rhyacophila evoluta
TCAGTGTTTACTTTTTTAAAATCTTGAATTTTCACTTTTTTTCAGCGATAGTTTTATATTTATATTAATCATTAAGGCCTTTCATCGGTTGAAATATAATATTTGGTCAATCAGAAAGAGGATCATATGAAACTGCACGACATGAGCATGCCCACACTTGAAATTGAGTATATGGATATGAAGTAATGTGAAGACATGTATTTACAGATTTTTTTTACAAGAATTGATTGTCAACTAATATTGGGCATGTAGTTCTGTATTTTTAGATTTTAAAAATCTAGTAGCTGTAGGAATCGAAGCCCCAACCTCCGGTTCCGATGCGCACACGGTCGTCTCTCAGCCAAGGAGGGCAGCGTTATTATTAACGCTATGCGAGTATACTAGTGATATATCAGATTTTGGTATATCATACATTGTTATATTTGAATTAAGGACTTTGTCATAATATAATTATGATATTTTTGTATAGCCTCTTGTCTCAATATTTCATAATTAAAAATCTTGAACTGAATAATTAATGAACATTATTTAAAAAATATAGTATGCAATGTATGTCACAAAAGAATAAACAATCGATTTACAGTTTGCATCGTCAAGCAAATTCCTTAAAAGTTTCGTAAGTAAATACTACCCGAATGAATTATGAAAATTGAAAATATGTTGTTTTTTATTTGTATGATTGAGATACCATTGAACTAGATCAGGGTTTCCCAAACTATGTAATCGATAATAATTATGGCTTTGGCAATGTAAATATCACGCGATTTCTATATTAAATCTTTCTACGTAAATTTTGGTGTCATGGTTGACCACAGCAATAATTTTATGGGGTTATAATTACAATCATATTTGCATAGTCAATGAGCAATGGTTGTATTAGTTTTCCATACATGATTGTAAACAATATACACATTTTGAAGCTGACCGTCTTGCATTCAGTGTAACAAGGATTTCTTATAATAATCTGGATTGGAATTCACAAGATTTCCATGAGTGTTTGTAAGATGTATACAAAACTGAAATAAAATTGCAGAAATTTAAAAAGCTTTTGCTGGTTATTCTCATAATATATATAATAATTTATATTTAGTGCAATTACATGCTGTGAGAAGTCTGATTCATTAGTCTACAAATTATTATTCGATATTAATATTGAAAAATTATGGTGAAAAATAAAAAAAAAGCCGGCTGTTTAAAATATGACCATTAAAAACATTAAACAAGCTATTTTTTTATAAATATAAATCTAATTAGAAAATGGTATCTAAGCCATTACGCACACATTTTTTCATCAAATTTTCGCTTATTTTAACTAGAAAGAAAAAAAAATATTGTAAAAATAATTTCAAGCGATTTCATTTATAATGTAATATTTAATAAAAGCTTTTTAAAAAGATTCATTTTTTTCAGTTATTTGAATGATGGTAAGATATTTTCATTGAACACGTTTTTTTGGCTTAATTTCAGATTGGAGAATTTTGCGACTCGTACAAAATTAACCATGATGGGTCACGGAAGAGGGTCGCGGTCTGGCGCGTCTCCCGGCCTGCTACGCCGAAGATACTCAGTTCCCGAGACTGTTATGAGAAAGTGAGAAAACTTCTGTTATTACCTTCAGATAAAATATGTTAAGTGGTTCAAATTTCATTTGAAGAATGTACATTCACAAAGTTGGTTATCGCTGAAATTTGTTATGCTCAGTGAATTGTATGAATTTAAGAATGCACCGCATATTCCTACAGCTACATATACGTCTTTATATGATACGGATGACGTGTTATTTGAGCAATTATACTCTCCAGTGAGTTCCGTGTTAATTGATTGATTCATCAAACAAACACGCTGTATATTTCAAAGAAGCGAGGGCGATATTAAGCCTACTTGGTGTACAATGAATTTATTAAGGTATGTATTGCTATAATCTGCGAATGCATTTTGATTGCTGGTTGACAATTGCTGTTGATGATGTGCCCATTGAGGCTATACAATAATTTTAGAACAAACAGTTTCTCGCCTTTTTTGATATGCAATCAATAAAAAAATATTTACAGGTCCTAGTCCTCGAGCTACGTGAAATTTCAAATTTAATAAATAAACTGTAGGGTGGTACAAATGAAATAAATTCAGAATTAATATGCATTACGAGAGCTAGAAAAAACGAAATAATATAAAATTCTGTGAATAAAGTTTTATAATTTTATTACACGCGATCTAAAAAAACGGAAAATTATAATTTTGTGAAGAAAATCACATTACACGACATCGTTTCACTATCAATTATATAAAAGTTGCCAATTTAAATCCGAAAACTTTGAAATAGACATGTTACTTGAGTAATGTGAGTTTCAACATACGTGAAAAGCTTTAGAACGAATTATTGAAAACGTAACTCGAAAACTAGATGTACTGGTCATTTCATCCCTTTTTGATCTGAATACAAACAGTTTATTATTATTATTATTAAAAACATGGATCTTTTATAATTATCACTGAACATGTTAAGTGACAAAATAAATTGATCATATTCAATATCTTAAAAAAAAGACATTGTATAAAAAACACTCTTAAGCCAATACAGACGGCGTGCGCAGCATTGGGTCGGAAGGTATACATTATATTTTGGAGTGTTTCTAGACCTTTCTATTTTATAGACTCGTATATTTGGTGGAATAATTGGATATATTTTTTATTTCATGTTTTTTTTTGAAAATTTATTTGTCCGTTCTGAACAAATAAATGTAAGTATGTAAATTTGAACATAACTAAACTAAAAAAAGAGTATAATAAAATATAACTGAAACCAAAGTAGTTAACAATATTTAAAGTGATTTAAGCATATCGATGCAAAGGTTTAAGCATGCTGTTGACCGTAATCATTATTATTATTCTACAATTAAAGCGAATAAATATAATATGCAGACCCATGAGTAATGCTGAATTTATTCTTAAACGATCAAGCTATGTCTATTTGGTATTTTTTTGTTTGACCCAAGTTTTACTCCAAGAAATGAGTAGTACATCTTACAGGCTCTCAGCAGGCAGCTTTCATTAAAATATTATTTTAATTTCAGGTACAAACTTGCTCAGCAGAAATCTGAATCTGAAGAAAGTGAGGTAGGAAGCGCCCCGTCTCCTCGAGGGCAGAGTCCAGCACGAGGAGAGGTGAGAGTCGGCGCAACACGAGCGGTAGAGCGTGGTCCACGCAGCGCCTTGCTACGAAGACTGTTGGGCCGAGAACCCGCTATCCCTTTCGGAGGATCACACTCTGAACTTCGCTATTGGGATAGTCGTTCCGGAAGCAGTTCTCCAAGACAGCCGAGATCTCCTGAACGCACTTGCGAAGCCTGCAAAAGGCTTTCGGACAAAAATTTGACCTCCATAATAAGAGCGGAGGTGCATGCTCCGCCGATATATAAAAACTACATCAATCAGTCGTCCAGATCTCCAAAAAGACAAAAACTCAATTCGACAGGGTCTTCCGGACAGAGCCCAGAAAGATACATCACCATGCTGGAAAATGCCAGAACAGAAACACTAACCAGAGAGAGTAGCCAAAGACAAACAACTTCTCCGAGTACGCTGATGGCAGGCGTCTCCTCGCCTTCGGAAAGATCTTCATTTAAATCTGTAACATTATCTGAAGGTTCACCTAAATTGAGGCTAAGTTCGTTAGCCACATCTTCTTACCCTGCTACTGAAGGAAATAGTGTCTCTGAAGTAAGCAGTAATATGACGAGATCTTCCGCTAGTTGTTCCAGTGATGATACATCGCAGTGTAATGTGAATAAGGTTAGTCATAATCGCCCACTTACGGCAGATGATATTTCCAATAATGAGTTACCAGAAGGATCTGTCGATCCGAAAAAGAGAAGAAGGAGCGTTTGTATTTATATGAACTCCCTTGATTCGCCCAGTGTAGAAATAAAATCTGAAAGTGTCACCGATTCCAGTGCGCCTTTACCCACTGATTCAATTATGGCGCAAGAATCTGGTCAATCTTCCACTGATAACAAGACCTACTCAACATTTGAAACCGCACAGAGTACTGAAACAACACCTACAATATTGCCCACATCTTCCTCAACATCAGAAAAAACAACCACAACTGAATCATCTAATAGTACTGTGAATACATCAACACGTAAAGAAACTACCTCTCCTAGTGACTCCGCGATGTCGATGCACACATCAGATTCTAACAGTTTTAATGATACTGATGATAAACCAAAAAGTGGCACACCATCCAGTGCCGATACAAGAAACGACGAAGACAATCAAAATAACAGAAATAACAATCGTGACCAACGAGAGCTATCTGATACTGGAATATCTGGAACTATAGAAACTGAATGCGATAGCAATAAAAATTCATATGATGAAGTGGATCACAACCTTTCCAAGCCTGGTAGCGCCGCAAACTCTGATGATTGCAGTACAGATATCAACAGTGATATGGTGACATGTATAGAAAATTCTATGGTCTATAAATTTCCCCATGGTAATCTTAAATCTTCTTATATTGAATGCCTTGAAGTTGTTGTATCAGAAACTTTAAATTCGTCTGCATTTTCTAATACCAAGAGGAGTGAAACATCACAGATTGGTGGTGTGAATAATCATCAAGTAGTAGAAAGCAATCACCTCAAATCAGCTTGCAGTATTGCCGACATAGATCAATATGTTTCTAATATTCTAATAGACAGTTTGAACACTATGACAGATCAAATCAATGAAATAAATTCAAATATTGATGATGATCTCAAATTGAATATCTTGGAGAAAGAAATCAAAGTAAAGTTGCAAAGTGTAAATGCGAGTCCAATCAACTTCACAAATAATTCAATCATCACATCCCTCTTGACGCATATTCCTGATAAAGAGTTACTCGAGACAACGGTAATCGAGGAAAAGACTAGATCATTAGCGTATACAACTGAATCTAAAATATTTCCATTGGAAAGCTCTACAGAATTACATGAAAAAAGATCAGTTTCAGATAATTATATGAACATATTGAAAGAAGAATTCTTAGAGAATAATAATGTGAATGAAGAAAAGATACCACCGTTCTCAGATTCAAATGTTTTGTTTGAAAATGAAAAATATCAAGAAATTTTAAATAATAATGTTGAGACTCACTCTTATGAAAACGGCAGCGAGGTGCCTGATTCGATAGATAAAACCTTTTATCTTGCAAATGCTGATTTCTCTTCTTCTGACTTAAATGAAAATGAAGAGGTTTCACATAGTGATATGACATCTAAAGCGGTGCTACAACAACTGCACAAAATTTTTGAAAACAGTCCTCAACACACGATAGACTCACAATCGACGGATATTGATTCAAATTTCAATTATTGTGATAAGAATCCCACAAATCCATACTTTTGCCAATCTGCTTATAGTAACGTTTCTCATCTTGAAATGTCAACTGATGTCGACGTATTCGTCGACAATAGTCTGAATAAAATGATGAATAGTATTGATATTGATTATAATTCTGCTGGTTTGTGTAAAGACATCCAAAACATGACAATTGAAAGTCGCCAGAAAGGTGAACAGGACGATTTAAATCCTAAATTGAGTATCAATAATGATATCGAAGCTAGTTCAGAAATAATTTCTAAATTAGAGTTACAAGAAGATAATATAGAAAATATAAATGTCATCAGTAATGTCGGTACGGGAAGTCTATATCAGAAACCATTACAAAAACCTCTTGTTGTCCCAAGATATTCAGCGATTCCTCATTCTCAGTCTATGGAAGTGAATACTTCATCTGATGAAGAAGATTCATCTGGTGAATCTGATTGCGTTAGTCTAGTTGACAGTTTGGACGATCCGTCTTCACCAAGACAACCTCTGACCAGTAAGGAAAGAGTGAAACAAAAAGTATCAAAACACGATAAGCAACTAGTAAGAGGAGACATAATGTCGCTGCTGCCGGAAAATTCTACTGTTGAAATCAAGCATTCTAAAGAAAAGAGTGAGACATTTTTTGTTCCTATCAAAGAAGATATGCCTGACTGTAATAAAGATGTTGTAGTATCTGAGCATATGCCTGAAAAGATAAGAGAAAAATTGTTGAAAAGAGAACAAAAAAGGGAACTCAGAAAAGAGCACTATAAAAGAAAAAGAATGAAACAGCTAAAAAAGGATTTACAGCAGCAAAAAATTGTGGAAATGCAGAAAATTAAAGATGAACACGAAAAAGAGTGCGTGGAAATATTGTCTCTGTTGATTGATCAAGTCACAGAAAAAGTAGCCAAAGATGAAAAAAAAAAGTCCAGCAAAGACCAAAAACCTATACCAGCGTCAAAGAAAATCGCCAATGAAGCAGAAAAAAAGTCAACACAAAATAGAAAAAACTCTCTGAAACTTGAAAAGAATTCCAAAAAAACAGATACTTCAGAATTTGAATCATTTGTGGTTGATAAGCAAGGGAATATTCAAATGAAAAATTCAAAAAGATCAGATGATTCTGTTAAAGCTAAATCAAATGACGGAAAGATTGATTTTATGTATGATAACTCTACAGAACATCAAAGAAATAATAGGAATAGTGTTGAGCGTGCCCCAAATGCTAGATTTGTGAAATCAAAAGGTAGTCCGGAATATAAAGAATGTTCATTTGATCCTAATTTAACCGGTCCCCGACGTTTATATCAAAAGACAGAGTTTAAGGAAGGAAACCGACACGTTGAAATTTTAGAAATTGTCGAATGTATTGACAGTTCTCCTGAACCTTCAGATGATAGCCAAGATTTTTCGTCATCTCTGTCAAATAATGGCCGTTCGAAGATTCCAATAGCGGTTCATGAAAAATTTCACAAAATATCCAAAAATAAAACAATACAAAAATCCTCAAAAAATTGTAAATCACCTGTAAACAAAAATAGTCCTCTTAATACAGCTACTGCTAAAGCTGATTCAAAGAGTTATAAATCTACAAATCCCAAGATGGATCAACTCATTGCAAATATATTGATTGAAGCTTTTAATGAAGACAATCCCAACAATAGGGAACTACAAATTTTATCTCCCCGTGAAAGGAAATCTAATGACACATCAGCAAAAAAGCTTACTCTTCCCGCACAGACACCTTTGAGGCGGGCATCGATTCCCCAACAAAATACTGCAAATCATGATAAAGTTTCAACGCTACCAAAATATCAGCAAAGGTTTGATGCTATTCCTGAAGAAAGGAGTAGCGTAAGCGTTGAATCATCCAATGAAGAAATTAATTCAAATAATGCGAACAGACGTGCGTCACTGCCATCTAAAATTAAAATGAATCAAACAAAAACTCCTTCGCCACTATTTGATTCCAAAAACTCTGTTCCATCTGGAGAAATCAGCGAAAGTAATTTCATTAAACCAGTTGAAAGTAATATCAGCATGCCTGATTTGAGATGTTCATTGACAGTTGTTGATGAAATTGTGCCAAATAGTAATAAGTCAAATGTAGAAACTCAGATAGATAATCATGTTTCTTCGAAAAAACCTGAAATTCATGATGTTTCCACTTCACCAATGCCACAATACATATCGACCGCCACCAGTCCTATTCCCCTTGCACTGGTTGATGACAACAAGTGTACTGACCAAAGTCATCCGTCTAAGCAAATGAAAGGGAAGAAGGCACTCACAACAAGAGACGGATGGGCTGGCTTTTGTAGACCGCAAAATGGATTTTCACCTGAACATGAAGGTACTGTCACAGTCAACAGCTCCACGATTCCGCACTGCACTCTTACAGCACATCGGCAATTGTTATAATACATTTTTAACACCAGCACCATTTAACTATTTATGTTTTTTGACTTCACTGCCTTGAATTATTGATTACTCATTTGTGTTTATATTATATAATTTAAAATGTATTTTTATTTTGTAAAATAATAAATTATATACAAATAAAAAGGTTTTTCTTTAAGGTTCTCTCCTATCTTCCAATAATCCTTCTGACAGGGAAGTATTTGAGAAGATGAAAGACACCAATTCGGTCCAAAGTCCTACCTCAGATTCCAAAAAAATTGCTCCTCCTTCTCAAAGAATATTGAGAACGATGGACAGCAGAAACAATATTCGACAGATAAGTATATTACATGAGGTTGGAGAGCCTGATAAAAAAAGTAAGAGTGACTTTCATAAAGAGAGTACTTCTAAGGTAAAGGATAAAAATAAAGAAAGATATAATAACCACTCTAATAAAATTATATTACAAGACACAGGTTCCAAAAAGTCTCAAAAGAAAAATGGCAAAGAGCTGGAAATGAAAAATGAAAAAAGTGGACAAGTGACTGATGTAGATTCTGAAAATCAATCTGGTACATCAGTCACAGTAAAGCATGGTAATCGAAAGAAGGCTGAGACAAAAATGCAAAGAAGTGAAAGTCGTGACAGCGTGAATAGTAAATCTTTAAAATTACCAAGTCCCTTTAGAAATCAAAGTTCAACTCAATCATCAGAGAGTACAAGTAGTGGGAGTGATTCTGAAGTTGGTGTGACTTGTCCTCAACTTGTTCCCCGATGGCTTCCTAATGCAGTCCCTCGTTATCGTCGCACAGTTAATCGAAGGCCACAGAGACAAGATGATCAATTTCATTTGCCATATCAAAATATTGCTGGTGAGTTTATGTTTCCAATTAATATTCCACCTTTATACAGTAGTTAAAATTATCATTGCACAAGGGTGAATATTAAAAAAGGAACAGTATGTAGGTTGAATCAAACTAATATGACGTTTGACCTTTCCTACTGAAATCGATAATTCTTGCTCCAAAGCAAAAAAGAATATTTTAGTACAGTAACAAATGTGAGAAACTGAGTGTCGCTGTATTTTTATTAGTTTTACTCAACTGTCTGCAGGTGGATGATACAGTAACATTTGTTTTAGGTGGATGGTCTGTCACATTAGCAGGAAGTTGTTTTACAGCATTACCAACAGATGTCGAAATGAAAGTCTCTTTTCCTAAAAATAATCAACAGCAAGCCACGAGTCAATCCGATTCAGGTCTTGGGGAGGAACATAATAATTACAAAAAACAAGGATCCGCTGCTCAATCTCTCTGTAAAAAATGTGGTAATAGGGAAAACCTCTGTCAAAATTGTCAAACATCACCAAATTGTAAATGCATTGCAACAATTGTGAATCAACCAGAAACAGAAAGTGAAAATCAGTCATTTTTACCTCCAGCGCAAATTAGAAAAATGTCCAGAAGTTCAAAAATCGAAGATGATGGTAATGACACACTATTTAGATTATTCTTTTAAATATTTGTTTCAATATCATTTTGAAACATAAATATAAAACATTAGTGTAGTAAATTATCAAAAAATAAATTAGTAATATTTTTCACATGTATTGACAAAATATATGCATTTTGACTGACCAATTCATTAAATTAAAATCAGTTTATTATTAAATATTATATACATAAAGTGACACTGCATTAGACTGTCATTTTTGTGTGTGGCAAAATGACTTAGAGTTTTATCTCCTAACATTTTTAATAGTAAAAAATATGTTTTTTAAGAAAATGTATTTCAATACCTTTCTTGTCTTCTAATTAACAAATTAACAAAACAAAAAAACAGACGACTATTCTGCAAAACCTGATAACTTACTTTGAACTCTTTCATACTTCAAAATCATTGTTTACTTTTGTGTATTGCAAAAGTATCCTATATTATTTCAGGTTCAGTAGATCCCATTGTAAATTCTTCCAAAAAATATTTCCAATATTTACCAGATGTCAATACAATGCCAAATTTAAAAAATAGGCCAAAGAAGTCTTCCATGAAGGTATTTGGCTTTTGTTCATTCACACAATACTTTATTAATTTTAAAAATCATATTACTGCATGAAAAACCATACTTTAATTACACACAATTTATCTTAGGAATTTGTCACAGTGGTATCTAATTCTAATTCAGTACAAAAAAATATCCAGCTATATTAAATGTTGCTTTTAATGTTGTAAATGTAAAGGAATTTAACATTCTTACATTTACATTATGTAGAGGAGTGTTTCAGATGGCACGCCGATTCTCCCTGCATTGTTGGCTACCAGAAGATAAGCCCATAGGAAGACAGTAAGTCATTCAAACGAATTTAGCTAGAATATTTTTGTTAGATTGTATGACTACTATGCTCATTGCAGTTGTGGCTAAGCTAGTAGTGTGTACACTTCAGCACTAGAGGTCACATTTTCAAATCCCATAGCTGTATAAGTTAAATAAAAAAATGCAGGACTAGATGTCAATTGGATTGGGCCATTGGTTAATGACTAATCATCATGAAAAACAATCTATCAAGATAATTTTTCACAATGCAAAAATGTTGTAAAAAATATTGATGTATAATTCAACTCAAATATCATTACTCTCAGAACATTTAATTTTCCCTACCTCACATTACATATTTTATACCATTAAATGCAGATAAACCATAGAATTTCAAATCTATGGGTTCTAGGTTCAAATCTCATATCTACAAAAGCAATTTATTATTTATATGTGTCATAGGTCACATTGAATGTAGTGAATGCTTAGCTACCAACACGGTAAAATTCTATTGAGATTCGTTTGGAAATTTGAAATAGTATTTATAGCAAAATAGAGATTAACTTACTATGCTACTGATTGGCAAATCATGAACTGCAATCCTATTAACATGATAAATTATTTTAATGTAAATTTGGATTAAGGGTATAAGTTTGATTACTCTAGTTCGAATAGTAATATTTATAAAAACTCCTGTAAGATATCTACAAACTGTTGAGATACATGTCATGGAACAGGAATTATAGTTTACCTTACATTACCTAAAAATTTGTTGATTTTCGAATTCCACAAACATTGAACCAACCAGAAATTTATTAACCTGTTCAATATTATTTTCTTGGTCTTTATGATTCATACCAATATAAAAATCTGTGTTTTTAATTACATCAATATTATAATGCGTATCATCACTTATTAGGTATTTTTGTTTTAACCGTTTCAATACCGTAAGGCCACTGGTGGCTTGACTGGTGAATTTCAAGAATTTGTCCCTTTTCATTGCCTTTACCATATTTCAGAACACAATTTCAAATTTGCCTGTTTTTACTCAAAATATCACATATGGAAGTTTACCAGTTTTAAATAATTCAGAATTTAAAATCAAT
>JAGVSQ010005982.1:0-13340 GCA_022683975.1 Rhyacophila evoluta
ACAGTGATCTCACATATGGAAGTTTACCAGTTTTAAATAATTCAGAATTTGTTATGGATTAAAAAAAAACAAAGCTACATAACTAAATGGTCAACATGCTAAGCAATTACATGTTAATTAATTCTCTGGAATAAAATTATCACCATAAAACATCACATTGTGAAAAATCACATCCTCTACTTTCGTACCTGAAATGACAAACAAAAGCGCGTTGGGTGTTAATCCCCTGGTTAAACAAATCATAATCCGTAAACTAACAGTTTGCTTTTTATATTAATAACCGTTTAGTATTTAAATGTATTTTAAGTAATTTCACGCGATAAATCATTATAAAAAGACATAATGAAGGAAATAGTAAACAAAAAAATTCTACGTATTTTAATTTTATGTACCTATAATTATTGATATATATTTGCAATGGTGTTTTTGAACGATAATATACACATACTGAGTAATTTTTATATTTCAATTTATTATATATGGTATTCTGGAAACGCAATATCATAGTAGGAATTATATCAACTGTGTAAGGAAGAAATGACGTAACCCTCAGTTTTGCCAAATAGCTTTTATTCGATAATCACAATTTATACACCTTAATACACATTCCATTAAAAAATGGCCATTGAAATTTGTGATCATGACAAGGGGCTTCCATTTCATGAATTTTATTGTTTTTTCTTAAATTGCTTATTACATTCAATAAACAAGGAAAAACATTAGTCTTCTTGCACTTCAACATTGTGCCTATGTAATATTTTGACATTGGCCCAGAATCACTAAATAAACGTTTTGTGTGCCCCCTGTAAACTTTCTCTGTGTGGGTTACGTCTTTTTTGATTTCCACAGTCGATATAAATAACATAATATAGTAAATATTAAAAAGGATGATTTTTGTCGGGTTTACATTCTAACTGGCAGTTGAAGTCTCCCCGTACACGAAGGCCTCTAGCGGCGAACGCGTTAAAACATCGATAAACCATTTCTTCAGAGTCTGCATTTTATTTATGTTGCTGTATACCTACTGCCATAAAGCATTCCTTAGAAAAACTATAATATTGTGTGAATATTTGCAGAATGTCAATCATGTGTGTTTCAGGACAGGAATGACAAGCAGGTAGTTAAATCCACAATTATCTTGGTAGACGCATTGTGCAATCGATGGGATACCAAGATAAAATAACTTTGAAATTAAAACATACTTAAGGTTGGTATAATACAAGATATAAATATAAAAATAAATCATGTTCAGAAACCTACACAGTTATCAATTTGATTTGAGTTTAGATTCCATAGTATCATATTGGCAAATATCAATTATATTTATCGACAACTTACTATTTTAGATATTGCTACATTCGGGTATGACAGCATTTTGGTATTGATAATGGTATTACAACCGAAATAGTTATTGGCAATACTAGTTCACTGGTAGAATTTCTCTCATAATTTTCTACGTGACCACACTCGAGCACCAAACTAAATTATATTTTACTAAAATGCACTTACATAAGAAAGGTTACTTGGTCATCCAATGGATTTAGAGTCAGCGGGAATGTGAGAATGTATTTTTTAGATTCAGACTATTTTAAACTTAAAAAAATACATTATACATATATATATATGCGATTAACGCAAGGTTCGACAGTTAAACATCGGCCATTACTATTTATTAAATTAAATAATAATTTCAGCACAAACATTTAAAATGTACCAAATATGAATTATTATATTGTAAAAATACTGTATATTAGAATAAATAATGGACTATCTTGATAACTCCATTATATTTTTTGTGTATTTCTTAGTATGATTAGTAACTAATAATACACAAAAACTAGGTTATTATTTTCATACATATTGTTGATGTTATCAAATATCAAGAGTATAATTAAAAAAAAACAGGCATGTATGTAAGTTTTATTATATCACACATAAAAGCTACACTTTGACAGATTAAACGATATTTTTTATTTTGTCTGAAGTTTTTTAGATGCTATAGAACCTATAAATTATTTATTCTGCAGACTAGAATATAAAATCAAAATGAGAATGTTTTTTAGTATCCATGATTAAATGCATACGCGAACGCCTGATAGATACCGGTAATTCCTAAAACCAAAGAACGATTTAAGATAAAGATAAATTTCTTATTATAAAATTATCGGCTAGTTGGGACGATATATTTTTTCCATATAGGCTGAACGAAGAAGTGTACTATCGGACGCCATCGAGTGCCGCGGAGAGAGCGAACTGTTTCGCCTCATCCTTGTCCCTCTCGCGGATCTCGCCGACCGCCGGACGAGCGAACGCTAACGAGAGGCTAAACGTCAAGCCGAACACAAAAAGCGGCGCGAGTATGGATGCTTTTTAACTTTTTTCTTCGGGCAGCAGCGGTGCTGAGGCGGGGGACTCGGGACCTTTCGGGACGAGGGCCTCGTTGGCTCGCTTACCTGTCGGGGCCGCGGTGGCCTTGCGCGACCGACCCGCCTCGCAAACAGTACGAGAGCGAACATCGAGCAGGTCGGACGCGCGTCGTGCGAAACTAAATTCTCTCTGCCCATGCGCAAGTCGAAAGTATCGACCGTCGAACGCGATCTCTCGCCAAGTCTGCAGTCTCTTGCGCCCTTCTCTCCCGACGGACGAGAGAGTTCGCATCGCGGCTGCGCACTCATTTCCGGCAGTCACAGTCGATAATAGTGTCTTTTGAAAATGATAAATGTGAAAATTCCAAAAAATCTACGTGAAAACGAGTGTACTGTCGAATGACCAGTGTTGGTGCGCCGCCGACGGTAACTATTTATATCGCGGTGATATGGTGTCAAAACGGTGGACGGCCAATGATGCCGTCTCATTGTGATTTGTTTATTTCTGAATAGTTCCGGGACAGGAATTACAAAGTTGATGGATTCCTCCGAAATTTTGGAGTGCAGTGACAGTATAGTAACAGTGAACTGAACCGTATTTTAACGGAGTGCAAGTCGCGAGTGAGAGTGATCGCCGATGTTGAAATGCATTACGGCGCAGCCTTGTGGGCTGGGGCGCTTCTGCTGGGAGCTATCCTGGGCGTGCTGCCGGCGTCCCTCAGTCAAGTGCCAAGGTACCAGGCGCCCGATGAGTGCCGCTGGATCTCCGCAGGCGGCGACGGGAGCGAGGCGGCGGATGCCTCTTTGCCCGATGTGGCCCTCCTCTGCCGCCTGCGCACCATCAACAGCGAACTGGAGAACACTAATTTCAGTGTAATTCAGCCGCACCATACCGTTCGGCTGCGATTGGAGTGCAGCGACGCACTTTTCTTTCAAAGCTCTCTGAACACAGACAGCTTTCGACCGTTGGTCGAACTCAAAGAGCTATCGATAGAATACTGTAAAATAGGTAACCTTTCGGATGGCGCTTTTCGCGGCTTGAGAGATTTGCGTAATCTGACAGTGCGTACACACAACACAGACTGGTCAGCGATGTCTTTGGACATTTCTCAGAATGCTTTCTCACGAGAACTTGCTAACTTGGAGAGATTGGATTTGAGTGAAAACAATATGTGGGGACTACCTGACGGGGTCTTATGCCCTCTCAGGAATCTCGAGTATTTGAACTTAACTAAAAACAGAATACGGGACGTGTCAAACTTTAGGTTTTCTGCCGGCGACCGGCATTCTGACAGTGGGTGCGGTGAAAACATTATCGTGATGGACTTATCGAAGAACAGTATGGAAAGTTTACCGGCGGGAGTATTTTCTGGACTGACGAGACTACAGAAAATATACCTGCAAGGCAACGGGTTATCCACATTGGCAGACCGCGCCTTGGAAGGACTCTCGTCACTCACCACCATCAGACTATCGGATAATAAACTGAGAAGTTTACCTCCCGAGTTATTTTCGGATACTCGGGACGTGAAAGAAGTTTACTTCAGTAATAACTCTATAAATGTATTAGCTCCTGGACTATTCAGCGAACTCACTCAGCTGTTAGTATTAGACTTGTCTCAAAATGAATTGACCGCTGACTGGATAAATACAGCGACCTTTGCGGGCCTCGTGAGATTGGTGGTCTTGGATCTATCCAACAATAAGATCGCTAAATTGGAATCTTCCGTATTCAGAGATTTGTATAGTTTACAAATTTTACGGTTGCAGGACAATTTTATAGAAAACATTCCAGAAAATGGTTTTAGCGCGCTTTACAACCTTCACACGCTAATAATGTCGAACAACAGTTTGACTTCTATTGAAAGTTTCACGTTCGATGGACTGTTCGTGCTTTCCTTGCTGTCGATAGACAATAACCAAATTTCAACAATACATCCCGAAGCTTTGAAAAATTGCTCTAATCTTCAAGATTTACACCTCAACGGAAATAAACTATTGGAGGTGCCATCTGTCCTAAAAGATGTGCCTATGCTGAAAACATTAGATTTAGGAGAAAATCATATCACCAGCATAGAAAACACATCTTTCAGTATGATGCAACAGATGTATGGGTTACGACTCACGGAAAATAATATCAGAAATATAACCAAAGGAATATTCGATAAAATGACGGCGTTAAAAATCTTGAATCTATCGAAAAATAAGATACAAGTAATTCAGCCTGGAGCGTTCAACGCGAATTCAAACCTAAGAGCTATCAGACTAGACGGCAATTACTTGAGCAAAATCAGTGGACTCTTCGAAAAATTGCCAAGTCTCGTTTGGTTGAATATTTCTGGAAACCAATTGGAAGTATTTGACTATGCCCAGATTCCATCTGGATTACAATGGTTGGACATTCACGCTAATAAAATAGCAGAACTAGGAAATTATTTCGAAATAGAATCTCAACTGTCACTTAGTACGTTTGATGCAAGTGCCAATAAATTGACTGAAATCACCGGCAGTGCCATTCCGAACTCTGTAGAAATGCTTTATCTAAATGATAATTTAATATCGAAAGTGCAGTCTTACACGTTTTTCAAGAAACCGAATCTGACTAGAGTCGATTTATTTGGCAATAATATTACAAGTCTCGACCCAAATTCATTGCGAATATCAGCAGTGCCATCGGACAAAGCTATTCCGGAATTCTTTATTGGAGGAAATCCTCTTGAATGCGATTGCACAATGGATTGGTTACAAAAAGTAAATGCGGGAAATCGTGCAAGAACGCAGCCTAAACTTATGGATTTGGACAGCATAGATTGCAAGCTTCTATACAATAGAGGTAACTCGTATGTTCCTCTTTTAGAAGCTGCACCATATCAATTTTTATGCAAATATGACTTTCATTGCTTTGCTCTCTGTCACTGTTGCGATTTTGATGCTTGTGACTGCGAAATGACTTGTCCGACCAACTGTACTTGTTATCATGATCAGTCGTGGTCTGCGAATGTCGTCGATTGCTCATTGGCTGGATATGTTGACCGCTTACCTGAAAGGATACCAATGGATTCCACGCAACTTTATTTAGATGGAAATGATATAAAAGCCGTACCGAGTCATGCATTTATAGGAAGAAAACGTCTGAAAGTTTTATTTCTAAATGCTTCTAATATTGAAGTTATTCATAACAGAACATTCAATGGACTAAAAGAATTGGAAGTATTGCATCTCGATCATAACAGATTGAACTACTTGGCCGGTCACGAGTTTGAAGGCTTGGAGAATTTGCACGAACTATACATTCAACATAATAGGATTTCGGCAATCGGTAACGAAACATTCACTCACATGCACAGGTTGAGAGTTCTGCATATGGACCATAATAGACTGACGGTTTTCTCAATGTGGTATCTTAGGCCAGCGCTCAATGAAATAACTTTGGTATCGAACCCGTGGTCTTGTGATTGTGAATTTTCGGAAAAATTCAGAGAGTGGGCTAAGAGAGTAAATTCTGTTAAGGACGTTTCTCGAATACGATGCGTGTTCGCCAATAACAATACTGAATTAGATTTTTACACGGAAGAAATATTTAGTGATAATCCAGAAAATGGTTTCTACGTTATGTACGAAAACATAACGGCGTGTACCGGATTGCAAAATATAAACAATAGTATAAATGGGAATCTGACAGCGACAAAAACTATTATACATAGACAAGCGATACATGATTATATTCCACTATTGATGGCAACGGCTGGATCATTTTTACTGGTCGTCTTCTTCACTTTGATGATATTTATCTTCAGACAAGAGATGAGAGTTTGGTTCCATTCGAAATTTGGAATAAGATTATTCTACCGACCTTCTGATTTAGACAGTGACGACAGAGAAAAATTGTTCGATGCTTTCGTTAGTTACAGTTCAAAAGACGAAGCTTTCGTAGCGGACGAGTTGGCTCCCGCTTTGGAACAAGGTGACCCTCAATACAAATTGTGCCTTCATTATAGAGACTTTCCCGTCGGAGCTTTTATCGCTGATACGATAGTGCAAGCAGTTGAATCAAGTCGACGAACAATAATGGTGCTAAGTGAAAATTTCATCAAATCTGAGTGGTGTAGATTCGAATTTAAATCAGCACATCACCAAGTGTTGCGAGATAGACGAAGGAGACTCATCGTGGTCCTTCTTGGTGAAGTGCCACAGAAAGATCTCGATCCAGATATAAGACTGTATCTAAAAACGAACACGTATCTGCAGTGGGGTGATAAACTGTTTTGGGAAAAGTTACGTTTCGCGCTGCCCGACGTTCCAAACAACAGGCGAAGAGGAGCCGCTTCGGGTATTGGTCCCGGTGCGACGCCTCTCAGGAGACCTCACCGACAGCAGCATTCAAGGAATCACACGGCCAATAGGGGAGGTCCTCCTCCTCCTCTCGGGCCTCCGAGGACCGTCTCCATACACATTTGACTGAACACACCATAGTTCTCTAGTGAAACTACTATAATTTATAACGCGAGTGATACGAACGACAATATCGATTATGTACAGTACTGTAAAATTTAGTGATAGTGAAAGACGGTAGATTTCCCGAATAGATGAAGAATGCAGTTCGTAAATTAATGAGTATTCGAATGATTAATTTAAAAATGAAATGTGATATTCCCTAGCCTGTATATAAAAATATGTATCAAGTCATTACCTAAAAGAGCACGTTATGTGTAATAAATGTTTCGAGTGAATCGTTTGTGTATGTAAATAAATCTTCGTTATGGATAAAGCGAAGTACGTGTATAATAAATGTGTAAATATTAAAAACATGTATAGTGCAATGTTTCTATAATACTACTTATTTAACAACTATAGAGCATACGGTGAATTGAATGTCAGAACATAACTATTTTTTATAATACTCTTTACTGTAGGTGAGCGATTTTCGAAACTTGTATAATTATTTTATTATGACGATTGAAATGAACCTAAAATTGTTTTTACTGTGATATTTGTCTTCGATAAAAAGTTACATGTCTTTTTTTACATAATCTGTATTTTTAAAGTCACAAATTCGATTCACATAATATGTATACGAATAAATTTTGTATAAAATATAATGCTGTCTATAATTTACAATTTTCAATAACAACCCCGCACATATAAAATACATTCACAAACACTCGCAAGAATCCAATTGGATTCACACCGTGAGTGAGAAAAATAGTATGACTTTCGTTTATGAAAGCGTGAGACCATATTTAAACGACAAACCACAAAACCATGTAGTGATTTGTGGCACAACCACACAAGTGAAAAAGATAAAATATCAAAACTTTAAAATGTAACACACAAGAGACTCCTAAATAGTATTTACGACACTGTAACAAAACAACATATGCTATATATAACACATTGTTTACAAGACATTTAACATAAAATTGTATGATAGACAGAGTATTATATAATACTATGACTAGTTGACGATGAATTACTTGTATCTGTATACTATTATAAAACAGAATAAATTAGTAACATAAGTAACACATAAATTTTAAACATCAAAATTAAACTTTGATAACCGTAGGTTAAAAAATAAAATTTTGTAGTAAGAAGTACACACATTTAAAAAATACTTTTTCAATAATAAATTCATAGTAAACCTGAAAGTTCAATTTAGTTCAATATCAGAATTCCGTTTTCGAAGTCGAATCCAATAAGAAAAACACTGCGAACCTAAATATTAGTTTTATTGGTGCAAAATATTATTTGGATACATAATATATAAACGAGGTTATTGAGAATGCAGATAATATAAGTTTATACACGTATTCATATATTTAAAGAAAAATACGTTTTATGCCCGAATATTAAAAAAAAATACTAAAAATATGATATTGTTTGACATTAGAATAAGCCTTATTTTGTAATCGTACAAACATACGTGGCTAGTTATTTAAAAATAATTCAGTAGAGCGGATCCTTTACGTTATTTTTTTCCAAAGAAAATACTGCAAATACAATAAAAATATGCAAAATTATTTAAGACGTATATTTAAGCAGACAATTAATATATTTCATTTAATGCTTTATATATGTACTGATACATATAAAAAGACAAAGTTTACGTATTATATTATAACCAATTAGAGTTCAAATAGTAATTTAGATTATGTTCATTAAATCGCATATTTTACTGACTCGAAACAATACAATGCTTAATTCTGCATTAAAATCCCCAACGGACTACGTTCCAATATCGTTCTGTTTATCCCGTAACCGACAACGTTCCACTGCGGTCAGCTGTGGGAAATGAAGGCAGGGAACAATCTTATTTCATATCAACTCACCTCGCAATTCTCAATCTCTTCGAAATCAATTTCCTTTTCGATTTCCGTAAAAATAACACAATGCAACATCTGACAATTGTATCAACTGTTACAGATAACTAACTAACAGAATTGTATAGCTACATTAAATTATAAATTATATTACGAATTTTAACGACAGCAAAACTGCTATTTAAAATTATCCATTTCCTTCGGATTATATTCATAGCTTGGTTATTACAAAATTAGGCGAATTAAATTATAACAGTTTTTTGTATTAATAACATGGATTATTTTCTTTTAGTTTTCAGTGCTCTTTGTTGATGCCAACTTTATAGACAGAACTATCCTTTCGAAGCAATATTCAAAGTTTCGTGGTCAGAAAAGTATGTTTTTTTTTAAATACGAATAGAAAAAAAAGTACAATTAAACGTTAGAACTAGGTTTTAGTTTCTTATTGGTATCCATTTTTTTATTTTTTTATTTATGGATTTATGAAACAATTTAATATAATACATAAAGTATTTCTTTTTTTGATAATTTCGAAACTTTTGTTTTATCCCCGTATAGTTTGAAATGAGCATATATACAATATATATCACACCTTTCGCAAGAATACAGTTAAACATGGTGGATTATTGTCGTATTTATTTTTTATGAGGTTTCAATTTATTTAACAACTTTTATCTCAATAAATCTCAAAAGTAAAGTGAAGTCAATTATGCAAACGAAATACGAAAAGGGTAAACCGAACAAATTAAATAAAGCACGAAATATTTACTATGGAAATGATTGATAACTTAAATAATAATAAAATGTATCGCAAACAAACTAAAGTAAATATATATATTTATCAAAAATAATATGTATACAATATTCTATTTGATAACGAAAATTCAAGTTACTGTATTGTAGTGTATTGCATTTATCACTTAAATATACTGATAAGAATGAAGGGGTCCATCGACGAGTTCTTGGAATGCAAGCTGCGAATAATGATAAACATATCTCTAGCTAATATTTGCATCTAAATAATTGACGTATTTTTAGAATTTGTAATATTTTCGGTAAATATTTGGAACTATCATTTTATAATTACACAACGTGACTTGAAAATGACCGTTTTTGATATCATATAAATTCATTATTTAATCGATATGAATATTTTCAATGATATTCTATTTCATTCATAAATAAATACTGTCTACTTCATTTTAGATATCTGAGGTTTGTAAAGAGTTTCATAGGGTTTTCAAAAATTAACTCAGTATAATCATCCAGAATGATCGACATATGGATAATTTTAAATATAATACAAATAACACAATTGTCGTGAAAATTTTAAGATTTTAATATTTTCAAAAGCATTATAGATAAGTTATTAAAAACAAAATAGGAAGGCGTTAATTATAAGAAAATGTGGATAGTACTACTATATTACCTTCTTAACGTGAGGATATTGGTCACGATAGTCTGTGTTAATTTAGAAAACTTCTATATTAAGTTACATGTGAAATATAATATGAGCTGATATGGATGTTAAATAAATGTTTAATTACTTTTAAAATTTATTATCATATGTTTAAAATTACGAATAAAAAAACCGGAAACGGATATTTAAACGACGTAAAAAGAAAGTTTTTTTATTTCGCTATCAAAAGTTCATTAATATATCCAAGCTAAGTTTATTAAATGAAAATAAAAAATATTATTAATATTTATACGTAGGTCATAATATCTTGAAAGATTTATCGTTGTCAAAACTATCTTATATCCTAAATTATTTTTCTTCTCGATTTCGCATTATATCATATTAACAATTACAATAATGAAAAGCATTTAATCGGTATATAATAGTCATGGATAAATGATGATAAAATGTATATACATGTAACCCTCGTATAGCATGATCGTTGGGTCCCTAAAAATACCGTGTTATACAAAACGAAGAACTAGTGCAGAAAAGGGGAGTTCGGTCCCAAAAATAAGAGAAACATATTAGCATATATATAATCGTAATTTTGGAGAAAGCAATATTTATCAAAAGTATTGCATTGTATATATGGTACTTTTGATACTTTCTTCATTTGAGAGAAACATTTTTGAAAAATACACTCATTTTGTATGAAGTAACATAATGTTTTCTCGTTTTTCTAATGAGAATAACTCGTTACCATTTACGTAGACCCTCGTCTAATAGAGAAGTACGCACTTTCAAAACACTCATACTCCAATGGTATTTTGCGTCCTCTCCTAATATATTATTTTTGAGACTTGCTCTTTTATTTACGGCATTTGAGTTGATTTTAAGACCAACATGATATTCTTACTTAGCTCAGTTTTAATTTGTTGGTGTTTGAACGCCAATCCTCATTTCAACGCTTCGATTATCAAACCGTGTTAGAGTAAAGCTATGTTCTAGGATACGGTGTTTTATAAAGGTTTTCGCAAAACCTCTAAGAGCATAAAATTTAAGTCGTGTTAAAAAAGATCCATGTTATACGGAGGTTACCTGTATAATAATAATGAGATAAACATTCATAAAAACATGTATGGCGGAATTGGTATTTTTACGAAGAGTTCCAGATTGGTTTGTCGAACTGTCAAATGTTCAGGATATGAAAAAAATAATTTCATTTTAATACATGGAGGTGAATACATGACTGCATTACAGCTATGTTTAATAAAAACCATACGATTGCCTGATCATGAAAGAATAGAATTACATAATATAGTATCGCATAAACTAACTTACTAATTGAAATATGTTTTTCAAATCACGCATTCTAAATATTCTATAACATAAAAACGATATGTTAAAGATGTTAAATAACGCATTTTTGAAACACCCGGTAAATCATAAGACAATACCCACGTCGCGATATTAAGAAAAATGTACATCCGACACCGCAAACCACGAAAACAAATCAGGATCGAAAAGATAACTTCTCCAGTATTGCAACCGCTCAATATGATAAAAAAAAACAAAGTGAAAGACGAATGTGATCGAATATTGATTTAATAATAATATTGTAATATTTGATTGTGAAATCGACGTCCGGCTGAAATTGTTCAATTTAATTATTTTCACTCGATTGAATTATTATTGTCAAAATTAAATATTACAATCAGACTATATATTGAATTTATTTACATGACAGTATTTAATGTTGCAAAATATTAATATTGAGTAGATATTTGGATGGTTGAATATTTTGACGGTTTCAAGAAAAAACTCAGCAAATACAATTTTCTCAAAATCATAATATACTGACAATCTGGTTAGAACTGAAATTTTTTAAACCTACCATCAACCAAAAGCCAAGTATTTGTGTTAAGAACGAGCTCATTTTAAATGCCCGTATCTCATTAATTATATTTTGTTAGATGTTGAGTTTTTGGTTAAGGTATAGCTTGCTCATTTTTCACTTGTTTGGCTGCTAAATAACAATATATATTGTCGTCCGTGATATCATTGATAAATGTGTTTTTTTTATATTATATATATATATATGTTCACTCCCAACGTGGAGCATATTGATCTGCACAGATAAATGATTACAACGGTCGTATTGGATCTAGATGTTGAAAATATTACGCACAGTGAATATGAAAGGTAGTAAGTTTAATAATTATACAGTATATGTTTTATCAAAATACCTACAAATGAGTTCTTCTTGGTCTACTCTTTGGGATTCTAAGGCTTTTAATTTAATCTTAGCAGCCAAAAAGTTTTACTGAGTGGTTTCGCGAATGAATTGATTTTACAGATTAAATTTTAATTTAATTTAAATCAATGAACAAATTGATAATTTTGCAATAAAAAACTAAATAATTAAAAAGTAAAATAATAGTTTAAGACAACTTAATATTACACGCCCGTCAGCATGGCCAAGTCCAAAGTCGCATAACGATTTAGACATGCATCGAGTTATCATAATTACTTCTAGCTTCCGTTATTAACGGTCATTAATGAAACATAAACTGAGTAAGAAGGAGATTAAAAATGATATATTTTGTCGCCCATTAATTATAAAATATATTATATTTTAGTCAATAGAGGCAATGAAATATGAGTAGATGATAACAAGTTATCGTAACAGAAGACATTGCTACTTACAATCATTAATGTGCATTCCTTTCGGATTCTGTTATCAATTACTGTGAAATTCATTTATCCGAACCTGAAACCAAATAAAACAGTCATAAGTAAATTGATATTTTTGAAATAAACGAGAAAAAATCGTTGTAAGATAGAGCTACAAATTCTATAGTGGAATTGAGCTTTATAATAATCTATGGAATATTTACATGCAACATGTTATTTTTTTCTCGATGGTTTCTTACAACGAACAATTACTGTTAGTATCAAGTTTTATTACCGAAATCGGCATACATTTACTCGTTTATTATATTATTCAATAGATAAATTCAATAGGATGCGATATATAATTTGTAGGATATTTAGGATTAATAGGATTTCAGGACCGATTGATATACATAATATATAACCATACAGTGTATTTTCTAATAGTTTTATCAGCAGTTCTCATATTGCTTATAAGTACAATAAATAAAATTAGAAGGTAGCGAAATGAAAAATTCGACTTGACGAATATGAATATCAGAATATGTTTTAATTTTACATAAATAAAAATAAGTCTTG
>JAGVSQ010005983.1:0-16965 GCA_022683975.1 Rhyacophila evoluta
TATATATATGTGTGTGTGCGTGTGTCCGTCTGTCACAATGACTTTGTCCAAACGATAAACAATAGCAACGTGAATTTTTCCCATGTAATTTTGACTGCTATTTTTAAGTCAACTGTATTATATTTAACTTATAAAATTATCACAGAAGTTCAATACGAGACTAAAAATAATGTAGACAGTATTGGAATACATTTATAATAACATCATTATTAAAATTAATTTGAGTATAAAAGTGAATTTCCGTATCTATGTAATGCAGTTTTGTTTCATGAATGCATTTGTAACCATGCCGTATTCAACATGCGAGAATTGAAAGCAGTAGTTCGTGTGAAGATCAAGTCAAATATGTATCTATTTGGTAGAGTGTAGGAAATGGGACAGGCCAAGAATTCGCTGGATAGGCGAAGGCGTTGAAGGCTATGAAGTGTAAAACTGGAGACTAGCAATATAAGATAGAAATATGTGAAAAGAATTTAAATTGAAATTCACGATTCACAAAGAATTGACAGGTTTATGACGATGGTAAAGAAATAATATAAGATTATAAAACTAATATTATTTTTATTAAGCAATTAATTCAAGGAAAATGTATAAACAATGACCGATCATGAACTCATTATGTGCAGTGTGTTTTGTTTAATAAATGCATTTGTATTCAAAATTTCATTCTGGAATTTAACTGACAGTAATGAGTAATACATGTAAATCCGCGAGTCAAATGCCCCAGGGGTTAAAATGGTAACGCTAATCAAATAAGCCAAAATATTTCTATAATTTACAAGGCGTGATTAATATAATATGTTAGACCCTCAGTTTTATTAGATTATAAGTCCGGAAGAAATAGATTAAAAAAATTTACTTCCGGAAGTATAATTGTTAAAATGAATGATTGCTATTAGATTATATGAAAGATATTGATTGACAAGATGTTTAAAAATTCATTAATAATATAGAAATCAATCGAATTTTAATGAAATTTAATATATTGTTAAAATGACATTGCATTGCTAATATGTGCATGATATTCTCAACGTTTTATGCTTTGAATATAGTATTATTTTAATAGTCTCCCCGTTAGCGTAGTTGGTAGCGTGCGCGCCTAGCAATCCGGGGAATGAAGGCTCGATTCCCCATCTGTCAGATTTAAAAAAATGCAAAAACACAGGACTGGATGCCCATTGCATTGAGTAATTGTCTGACAAACAATTCTCGTGAAAAGTAATGTGCCAAGACGTCTTCACATTGCGAAGATTTACTTTCGAAGTGGGTATCCTCACACTGTGTAGATGCATAGGCTCCACGATAGGAGCGAACATGATATAAAAAAATATTATAATGGATTCAATTACAAACAATGGTTTCATTAACCGTTATGGATGTTGATCTGTTGATTTATCAGGATAACGTGGGTAATATAACAGTTTATTACCCCATAACTTAAAATAAAGGTGGTTATGTCTTAAATGTGTACACTTAAGCTTCAGTATCCTGGAGGTAAATGTGTGCGCTTATGTAATTATTGGATATCCCATATCGGATAAGAATTTAAGAAATAAATAAGGGATGCCTGGACACAAAGCACGTGTTGCAAGTTTATATATAATACGCAAAACATTATTTCGAATTTATACTCGTGTTATTCAATAAAAATAATTAATAAATACCTCAATGGTAAAAATTTCTTCTGCCGTTGTTTATCATGGCCAATTATAATATTTAATAATATTATCAGAACAGAAAAATTCCAGTTTTCAGATTATAAACATATTAAAATGTCACACCGCTGTGTTGGATGTTGAATCATATCAATCAACATTTCTGCGTGCCTGATACCAAGTCGTGATTTTCACAAAATCAACGACCAGGGCGACAGCACGTTCTTGAGATATAGTGAAGAAATTAAGTAACATCCACTCACTGTTGCGAAAAAAATAATAAACACACTTGACTATCGCGTCAAGCTTATGTCTTCCTGATACTTATAATTTTGAAATAAAAGATTTCTATAATATTACAAGAAACTCAATTTATATTTTGAATTTTTGAATAGACGTTTCAAACAGGGCTTAATCATTTTTTAAATAATATTGATTTCATTGTTTTTTTATCATTGTTTTTCGTAATGTTTATGTATATTTTTCAAGTCTAAATATATATTGTATAATTATAATGACTTCCACATATTATTGATAGATATATATAATATTTATATTTAATGCAAAATAATAACATTTTATAAAAAATAAAAGAATGGCTTGCAAAATAAGACGACAAGGCGCACGAATGTACATGTACTCAAAGGGTTAATGCCTCAACGACGATATTTTATTCATTTGTATTTTCTACATGTCACTCTCAAATGATTACTATTGGTAAAAAATATGTAGCTTACTTAATTGCAAGTGTTGTGCGTATTTAAAAGTGGCTTCACATTTATCAATGGGTTTGATGAAAATCGTTAAAAACCGTTTTATTTTTTTGACGAATGGTAACTGGTCCAAATACAAAAGAATCAAGAAGATAACAAACCAAAAAAAAACGAGAAAATAAATAACAAAAAATCATATTCGTGACGGATTTATGACTTCCTGAGAAAAATAAGAAAAATTGTCGTAATGAAAAAAAATATGATTGTCACAGAGAAAAATGCTATTTTTGCGGAACTGAAAAGAAACTTTATTTAATATGACCTACTCAATTTATTATTACACGTTTTACATTAATATTTGTGTATTATTTTAGACAGTTTATGCATAATATGTTGTGCCTGAAAGTGCTTACATTGCATGAACTAATCTCGACTGCTGAAAAACAGAAAGAAACATAGAGCCTTGAAGTGTATCAAGACTAAAACTGGTGTTTTATTTACCTAATCTGATATTAGTTCAATGAATTAACTAATAAATCTCATTAAAACTGATGGGGGTAGAAATCTTTTTTCAAAGGAGAACATTTTATATGCCCACTTTTTTTAAAACATAAGTTAATTTAGATATTAATTCGGTATTTGCAACATACATCTTTTTGGCAGAACATGCATTAAGTTGTACATATTGTGGCTATCGAAAAATACATTAAAAAACTGAGGGTTACATCGTTTTTCCTTTCTGCAGTGAATACATGAAAAACGATACTTTCAGTGGTGTTGTTTTATAGCAATAAATTTCAAAGTTTCAAAAGCATTTGAAATGTACTGTCTTCCATACGGATTGTTGTTAATTGCTAGAGTCATATTTATTTTAAAAAGTATCAAATCTATTTCATTGTTTAAATTTTAATGACGTTTTTATGAAAGCTTTGTAGTATATAGACAAACGTATGTTATCGCTTGGTCGCGAGTTTGCAACCGTAAGTTGCGGGCTTAAATACCGTGACTGCATAAAAAATTTACAAGTTTTTGATGTAAATATAAATGTAGAATACGGATGGATGCTCAACTAGTTTGTCGATCGGATGACAACCAGTTATCATCAAAAGTAATCAATATATATTATTTTTTCAAATTATAAATTTGCACATGTATGTCTGTTATCCTATGAAGAACATTTTATATCATTACTTGCTTATGTTCAGTCCTCATGAGAAATTCCCTATCTTTAAAAATTAAGTGTACGGATTTACACAATGCTAAGATTTATTTTTAAAGAATATATTTTCAGCCGAACGAACAATTAATCAATCAGCCGTCTTTAAATTTGAAAAAATCTGTAACTATGAAATTGGAGTTAGTAATTTAAGGCATTGAAATGGGCTTACTAACCAATTGGGAAGACAGAAAACACACTTTAAAATAAGTGATTTCTATAAAATATATTACATTTTTGTTTTGAATTCGTAAGTATAGGATAATTAAGAAGTGTCATGATGCGCTTAACAGACCGCAGAGCGATTTCCTGCTGCACAGTCTGTCTTTTTACTTCCGGATATAAGAGCCTCTTGCGAGAAAACATACAATTTTTAAGACATTTACTATTTTAAAAGTTCTGTACGTAATTCAATACGACGCTATTAGTATTGTGTTTTAAAATCTCATATATCTGTAGGTGATATTAAAAAAATCGGTTACACACTAATACATAACAAATACTTCCTGAATATATTTCGTTTGTGTCAATAAATAAAAGCTTTATTCTAGTTCAAATATATAACAAACAATAGTTTATAAATCACTACTAAAAAAATGTAGGAATGAAAAAATATATAGTTGAAGTTGTCAATAGAAGACACATTATCATTGTGATATTATTAAAGACATCAAGCCCATATATCAAATTCATTTTTTTTTGTTTAACAAAGATTAGTGTGCGTTTCGGAGCCGAAGATTGCGGGTTAGATTTCTACAGTCACAGAATTTAAAAATTCGATCCATAGATCCATTTTTGGAGTGATCATCTTGACACTATTGACATCTCTATGCTCTACTTTCAGAGCAGACATGGTAGATCAAAACAAAAGATTATATAGATTGACTCAAATGTATTCCTGCATTATTTAAGGTGTGGCAACCATGACTTCTTAAGAGGAAGGGCTGTTAACTTTCCTGAGGGCAAGATCATTCTTCTTTGTCGTCCCTAATCATAGTGTTTTTTCTATTTATTCGATCTCAAGTAAAGATCTTTAAGTCAGGGACTCATAACCTTTTTTAGGTCTCACTTTATCTTGAGATTTTTACATTCGTACTTACGCCCAAATTGTTTTATTCGTAATTTCTACATTCGCTTTTGTGTATGTCACTTAATGTATGCTGTCTGTGTTTCCCCTTGAGTTTGTAACTTCCTTAAAGGTCTTTGTTAGGATTGCTGGCGCACACGCTAACCTCTGCGCTATTAGAGTGATCATGTTTTTAAAAAAATGATAAAAAGAGCTCCCATCATATTTTGGAGCTCTTGTGCGGTGCAAAATCTGCACACTATTACGACTCGGCCCTGCGCACATAATTAACTGATCATCAGAATTACTATATATTAATAGTACTCGGTGGTTTATAGTGTAAAGTTATGGTATCTATATATTTTTGCGGTGTTTTGTATTAGATCGGTTAAATGCCTTTGTAAAAACTTATAAGAATATTAACCGATGAGTCGTGTGAATTACTGACACGATAATTCGTGATATGATCACTAGAGTTGAGTTGCAAATAAGAAGGAATAAAAAATATATCTATTATCCTAACGCGTACATTACGAGATATTTTCCGAACACGTCTAACTAAATTAACCAATAATTATATTATTGTTGATGCATTTATATTTTGTGCTAATATCCGAACATGCGGTGTATATTACGATTTTTTTATAGTGTTGATAGTTGTTGTTGCGTTTTTTTGTCCACCCAATGGCAGAGTGGTAAACGTGCGTGCTTTGGTGCCGGAGGTTATGGTTTCGAATCACGAAGCTGTTAGATTTTTAAATGTCCAAAAGCCCAGGACAAGATATCCAATAGATTGGCTAATTTGTTGATAGTCAATTATTGTGATACGATAATAAATGCCGTTGCGTTGTAGAGATCTGTATACTCTATTTCTGGAAGACATCCCTTCACATCGTAGCTGCTACGTATTTTCATTTTAATAAGATATTATTATATGACTTTTTGAAAGAATTCGCTTCGATAATCCAGCGTCAATTTAAATGTCATTTTTTTCGGATATATAAAAATATTTTTAAAGCCTTTTTTATACAAATTTCAACTATTGCTTACAATCGCCATCCATTTCTGGGATGGATCTAAACTCATTCTCAATCAAATTATTTATATTTATCCTGTTATAAAAAAAAAATATTTCAATACCTGACTATATAAAATACTTTAAGCCTTGATCATTAGTAAAAATGTTAGAAGTTGAAAGTAACGCAATTGATCTAGAAATGATAGTCAATATAAGATGTAAAAATTTCACGTTGTTACTAATCACTTTTTGGCAGTAGGATTTGTGACAGACAGACATACGAACGTAGTTTCTGTTTTATAGTGTAAATAAATCAAGCCTAATTTATTTTTTCACCATGCCCGCTTTGAAAGTGGAGTATATGGAACTAAATAGAGTGAAGATATTCACGCCAAAAGTGTGGAAATCCACAATGTGAAAACATGTGTTGAAAGATTATTTTTCACGAGAATTGTGTCAGACAAATACTCAACCCCACGGGAACCAGTGCTTTATTTTCGAATTTATAATCCAATTTATGTGTGGATTGAACCCGTATTCCTGGATTGCAAGACACGCTCACATTTACACTACCAGGGATACAAAAAGACCTAGTTACAAAACAAATAATCATTTAATTTGATATAATACGTAATTTTTTTCCAATCGTTTATAATTAAAATCAGAGCGAAATGATTTCCTAATACTAATTGGTATCTGGTATTGAATATTTAGAGATAAAATGACTAAGTATAAGGATTATCCCCAACACTTACGTAATATTATGAGTAAATAAGTATGAAACCAAAGCGCACTGTTTCCATATCGTACATCTATGAAATGTTATATATTGGACATACGAGAAGTCATATCAATCAGTTGTACCGTGACACTAAACATAGAACTAAGGCTAACTGCATAACATTAGCAAAGTTTGTGATTGTATCTTAGTGCTTTGGCTACAAAACAATGTGTTAAATCATTAATATTGTTTAAAAACTAAACAGAGCATTGTCATTTGTTCGGTCTACGGAAGAAGTGATCGCTTTTGTTGTCAAATATTTCGCGGGAAATTCAGTACGCCGGCTGTGTTCTTATTTTAAATGTGAATAGACAATATTTTCATAGTGAAATATAAGATAACGAATATAGACACGAAATTTGTTTTATTTTAATTAATCACGAAAAATTGGTGTTAATTTTAGTTTGTGAATGAATGAAACAGGTGAGGTTAGGTTGGAATAGGCTAGGTTACATTACTAATAAAGTGTTGTGAAAATTATTAATATGAGTGTAGTAAAGATAAATTTTTGAAATAAAAAAGACAATACTCAGTTAGTAACAAAATTAGATTAGACTATAAATCGGAAACTGTATACGTTTTTTTTTAAATCATAAAAACTATTTTTATAAATTAAAATACAGGGGATTATAATGTTCAAAATAATAATCTTACTCATTTGAATAGAGCTATTGATGTTTCAAATATATGAAATAACCTGTCGAAAATTCATTTTTCAGCTGTTTCTAGACGTTCTAGTTTATATGAATTTTGTTCATTTTATACGTAATCAATAATATATAATTATGACCACCATCCATGCACCTCGTTCTTACAGCCGGTCTAAAAAACGCGAATTATAATTTAGAAATTATTCGCCGGGAATGCGACGAGAGATAATTTTATTTATTTAAGACTTAGGTTACCATGCACTCAAATGTGTTGAAATAAAAAAAAAAAAATGAACCAACTGTAATTTCATTTATTATTAATTTTTGTTTTTATTTTTCTTTCTGATGTAATATACAATGTCATTATTTTAATTTTCGATTATTGGTTATAAGAATTGCCTTACAATATAATTAATATGCAATTGACAATTATATTCACAATACGCTCGCTGCATATTTATAAGAAATGAATTATGTTAAAATTATACACTACTTTTTATATGTAGTATTAAAAAGTTATAATATTGTTTTTTTATTGTTTCAGATAATATAAAATACCAGTATAAAAAGACGGGTAATTGCTAATTGAAGTTTGCAAAAAAATCCAGATGAAAATGAATTTATCTATCAAAAAACTGTGGAAAGTTTGGCGGTACGGAGACTTGAGTATGGTAAGTGCTTTGTAATAATTGTTATCAAAATATTTTTCTAAAAATGTGCTATTATTATAAAAAAACAACACAAACATCGTAAATTTACTGAGAGTTACTCATAAATTAAAAAAATAAACTACCTACAAGTAAGTCACCTCATTTCTAAAAACCTTTATTTAGATTCACTTGCACATATTCTGTTCGGTTTAACGTTCGAAGCGCCAGAGGTATATTTATTTTTCAATGTCATTTTTGAACATGAAATAGACTATTTATTATAACGTAATTATAGCCTTTAACAGGGCAAGTTAGTTTTAATGAGTCTTTCTCGAAAGATGTAAGTGAGCGGTAATTATACGTATCCCCAGATGACAAAAAGAACGATTTTAGTCTGTGAGTGTTGATATTTATAAGCTATACTATTTAGTAAGCTGTATTTAACGAGATACAAATAAAAATATTAGTAAAGTCATCGGTTCGATGGATTTACTGCAAGGTTCACACGTTGAAAATCGTATATTTAATTTTTCTATCTTCATCCCTTATCAGCGTAAATCGAAAATTTGAAATAAAAAAGAAATTTATAAACACTTTTTGGAGTGGGTGTCATATATTAAATGTACATGAAATAGACCTGTTTAAAATGAAATATAACACTTTACGTTTTCTAAAAGGCTTCTAATATCGGTTTTAATTACAAAAAATGCAACAATACAGTTCGTTTAAATCGCAGTTGACATGTACATATTATTATCGCTTAGCACAATCAATTTACGTAACAAGTGAGTGCAAAAAATGATTAATATGAAATTCACGCTTCGTTGAACCATAATTCTTACCTGGGGATATTCAACAAATGCTTTTGAGCTAAAATGAAAGTTAATCGCGAGGAAATAACGTAAATCGCAGTGTTTGACAGATTTCTTAATATAAAACCATAAACAATATTACCATAATGTTATCTTTTTGCTGGCAATTTATTTTCCTGTAACTATTTGTTAAAATTGCATATTTATCTATAATATAGATTTTTTTTTACTATTGAACACAGCTGAATGAAACCTTATGAAAGGTTTATTTCGGCTAAAAAGTTGAGAACCAAAGTACACAAGCTAGCGGGGAGACTTATGCGTGGTCTTATTGATAACTCTGCCGCTCTGGCTAATATTGGTCTATACGTCTCTAATAACAACCTGAGAAATCGAGAACATCAGCTCCTTTTTATTCCTAAATGCAGAACTAACCTGCCAGTAGTCATGCCAATGCGGAGAGCGATGGTGATATTTAACAAAATTACATCTGTTATTGATATCTTCCACCTGTGTGAGAATGAGTTTACATGGATGCTATTGTATATTATATTGTTAGAATAGGATCTCTCTAACTTTCTTGGTATACTCTCTTTGTTTCCTATATCATTTATATTATTTGCTGTTACCAATACAATATTCATTTCATTTATCCATATATATTCTTTTATAAATTATTATATTAATATATTTTTTTATATTCGTGTTCTTTAAATGATTTACGTCAATAATTTGTAATGTTTTTAACATATAAAAAATACTCGATTTCTGGGGCGGAAATCTTCACACTATATAAAATTATATGCTCCACTTTCAACGTAGATACAGTAAAAAAAATACTTGCATATTATCGTTTGATTATTTGAGAACATGATTCTATGATTTTTGTTTATTGATTATTTCTCCTTTCTTGAATAAACAAACAGTTTTAATTTATTATGCGTCGATTCCTTGCCCCATTTATTCAGTTATATGAAAGAATAAATAAATAAAATATAAATACAGTAAGATAAACAAATCTTGTGAGACGTTAATACGTTTATACGTTAAGCGGTGAGGTTTATATTACTGTAATAAATATGGCAACATTCATTAAAATAACAATCCGTAACTAGGCAACAATTTACGGAGCAGATTTATTCTAGCAATTATCAAAACACATGTTTAATTATATTTATAATAACATGCAATATGGACGTGGAAATAGTATATAACAGATAACAATACTTTTACAAGCAAACTAACTATTCAAAGTGACATTCTTAGTTATCATGGAAGCAATAGATATGAAAGATGTCATAAATTTGTCTATAGATTTTACCGATATTCGTAAAGAGGATTTTGGTTAAGTGCCATAATGTATTATGCTTTATTTATAATAATAAATCCATATTAATATGTTTACGGCACATTTTATTTGCTAATGTAAAAATTTAAGTTTCACTTTTTAGATTATTTAGATTTAGATTTAAATTAAAAAAAATAGCTCTCATTTATTGGAATACTTGTACTAACCCGAAAAAAAGGCATGTCGTATTTTTTTCAAAAACGAGTTAACTATATGGTAAGTGACGTTAGCTACAATATATGTCAAAGCGACAGAGCGACAGCAGCAGAGCGCCGGTAACAGAGATGCGAAATTCGGCAGCGCGACAACATGTTGTCGTCACAGCAACGTGCTCACTTGCTTACTCATCTATTTATGGATATTTTGAATCTCTGTTTCCGACGCTCTGCTGCTGTTGCTCTGCTGCGTGGCATCTATGGGAGCCTCGGGCTAATACGTAAAGTCGATCTATGTATGTTAGACGGGATATATCGTTATATGATAATTAATGCAAACACAAATAATTGCACACATATTATATGATTAATATTTTTAACGCTGTTCGCTCGAAAAGTGGAGCGTATGGATCTATACGGAGTGGAGATATATGCTCCAAAAGTGGGGTATATGATGGCTGAGACGTGAAGACATATTTTGATAGATTTTTTTTCACGAGAATTTATTGTCAGGTAATTGCTCACCGAACGGGCATCCAGTCCTGAATTTTCGGATTTCTAAAAATCCGGCAGACGTTGGAATAGAATACGCATTCCACAGACGAGAGGCGCACACGCTAACTTCTAGGCTAATTAATTAATTAGCTGTGCATTTTAATACTTTTGAGTGCGAGGTTCTTAGAGGTTTTGGAGGGTTCACATAATATACTTAAACAGTCAAGCGTTCAAGAGAACCATATTTGTGCATTTGGAAAGAATCTAAAGGATTTTTTTATGAGTATGGTATTTGCAATCAACGAGATTTTAATTTATTACAGAAGTATTTTAGTAAGTTTATGGTTTCCGGACATGCCATATAAATCAAGGTATCAGGACGAACTGAGTGATGGATTAAGTAAAACCTGCTTTCAATTTCACCATCCGATATGCAAGTGTATATTCTGGTCTAACGAACTTTATGAACTTATCAAATTACTAGAAGTCTCCCAAGAGCAGCTTGACAAATTCTTAGCTGGTGTCTAATAGAGTACGCATGGTTTATATTCTAACAAAGCCTTGTTCATATTGGGCATTGTTGAGAAAAAAGCCTTCATGCTCGCTATAAGATTTCGCGTTTAAAAAAAGCTACGAAATTATTCTTACAGTAGAATTGTTAAATGCATTATAATAATCAAAATGTGAATAACATTAATAAATGGATCCCGATATAATGATAATTTAAATAGTTTATATTATAAATGATAACTAACGTCCGGTCGCTGATGTGGCACGTGAAGACGAAGTATTGTGTGAAGTGTGCAGTAAATACCAAACAACATTATAATCCTAATTATATTGTATGAAAATGACCATGTTGACATAAAACATATTCTTTGAAATCATAAATATGAATCTATTATAAAGTGTAAAAATGCAAATAATAATACCATAAATAGTAATAGTTGGTAGTAAGGGTACAACGGACGTAGTTGAGTTTGTCAATAATTTAAATACGTGACTGAAAAAAATGTTATTTCAGACTGAAATCTAAATTGCTTCTGAAATGTGATGTGTTCAATTATTATGAGACTATACAGGATTCAAAATTGACCCTACTATAGCGTTTTTATTGTTTCATAATATATTTCATTTTGGAGTTTTGAGATTGTCTTCTAGCGACGGTTATTGTTTGAATTAAAATGTTTAATTGATAAAAGAAAAATGCAGAATGAATTCTTGGAATTTCCCGTGAAATGTTATCAGTACAATAACTAAATGTTATATTGATTGTACAGAAGTAATAAAAAATGAATGCGTTAGAACAACCTTATAGCGATAAGCATTTTCTGTATATTTATCGGAAGAAAAATGATCACATCTTTTAATATAATTTAACGTAATAAACTCTGGCGCTGATTCCCGAGAGCTTAGAGTGAACGCTTTGAAACTGGATGTTGCGGGTTCTAAATCCGACAGCTGCAAGGCTTTTATAAATTTAAAAATACAGGACTGGATACTCAATTAATTGGCTAATTCACTGACAATGTGTCAATCAATTCTACAAAAATCTGTAAAAGCAAGACATTGTAATGATGCATTTTAAATTACATAAAATTAGTCTCCTCGGTAGAGTAGTTTGCAGCGTGCACGCAAATAGATCTGAAGAATGCAGGTTCGATTCCCTAACTGTCAAATTTAAAAGAAATCCAAAAATGCAGGATTGGATGCTTGGAGGATTGGATGCTGATTGGATTGTCCCATTGCCCATTGGACAATTGTCTGACTAACAACTCTCGTGAAAAATAATCTATCAAGACGTCTTCACATTGCGGAGACCCATATACTTTCGGAGTGGACATCTTCACACTGTCTACATCCATATGCTCTACTTCGGAAGCGAATATGGTAAAAAAATCTCTCAAAATATATCTCCACATTGCGGAGATCCATATACTTCACATTTGAAGCGGAGATGATACAAAATATGTATTTTTTATACCATGTTCGCTCCCAACGTGGAGCGTATGGATCTACACAGGTTGAAGATATCCACTTCGAAAGACGAGTATATGAATCTCCGCAATGTGAAAACAAGCCTTGACAGATTATTTTTCACGAGAATCGTTTCTCAGACAATTACTCAGCCCAATGGACATCTAGTCCTGCATTTTTATAGTTTTTAAAATCCGATAAATGGGGAATCGAATCCTGCATTCCCCGGATTGCTAGGCACGCGCGCTACTAACGACGCTACCGGAGAGAAAATATGTAAACCATTTAATAATATGAAAATATTAGGACGACTTTTTTAGAGAATTATTTGTTAGATAGAAACTCAAATGCTTAGATCAATACTCGGGGTACAAATGGAAAAAAAACTGACAATTTTATTCAAATATGGCCGCTAATGGTCCAGGTTTTTTTCGTTAGAAATAGCATAACATTATATAGTTGTTATATGATATTCTATTGATGTTACATAATAAATATTGTTATAATAATTGCAAAATTAATACCTCTTCATTCTTCCTTAATTATAAAGACGAGAAATAATTTTTCAATCACGATTTTAAAATCAATCAAATTGTTAGTAGATTAAAAATCGATTTATGTAACAATCGTTAACAGATTTACATATGCCTTAAAAGGAAAAAGACGTGTTCCGAGATGCTTGCCTCAATTATCCGTGGACGGGAAAAAGAGGACACATTGTTTATATTTTTTATTACGCATGTTGACTATATTATAATTTTTTCGCTTAAAGCGTTCCAAACACGACATATTTTACACGAGACACAAAAAAACATATATTTAATGATTTCGTGACAAAGTCGAAATATTAAACAGACACAACTTGCACATAGACTAAAACCAATATTTAATTTACCCAATCTGATGTTAATTTATTATGTTATTAAAGAAAATCTAAGAAAATGATGCAGAACTTCCTTTTCCCTGTCGCAAATTTCACAAACCTTCCCTTTTCACTCTTGACACCTATATTTAAATACTCATTTACACATTGTTTACGGGTATGTTTGTTAAAAAAATGTGACACACATGTATGATATTGGAACGCATTGATTAATCAACCTAAAGTATGTCCAAAAACTTCAAAATGTAGAGCGCATATCTATAAAGCCAAACGTGTGATTTTTATAGAACAAATTGAATGTTACCGACGAGCTCAAAAACGTGTACACCGCCGCAACAGACAGTTTCTGAAACGCACAAATTTGTGCACACCGTAAACAATGTGTTAACATCATTTTGATAGAACGTGTAATACACTGTATACATAGTAATTATTAAAAAAAGCTGTTTACAAAAAAATTAGGGTTACGTCATTTTAAATGAAATTCATGAAAAACGGACTTCAAAAAACTTTAAAACTTTACTAGCATTGTATTGTGTTGTTTACTTTCTTCCTTAATCTTCTAATAAACCTTCTATAATACAGTAAGCTTGCAATTGTGTACTCACTTTTGTTAATAAACTTTACGAACATATTATGTCATATTTTTATGTCCTAATCGAAACAAGAGAGCGCATATTATAAATACATACAGTCATGTAATAAAATATATTGAAAAAAAATAGTTCATGCAATAGATTTTAAAGCTATAATATTACGTAAATCAGCCGAGTATCGGTCAATTAATACACGATAATAACATAATGTTAGATACACGCCGCTCGACTGGCCGGTAGTTATTTTTAACCTTGGCAATGATTCTGCTCGATGACCGCCAGTTGACGGTCACTGCCTAGTATAATGCGCTCAACGAAAGATAATCGCATAATAATCTCTCAAATTAAAATATTTATTTGATTTTTCGATATTGCATAATAGTGACACATTCGATGGACGTGTCGTAATTGATTGGAAGACACTTTACCAAATCGCCATATACGCGACATTTAAAAAAAACAAAAATGCAGTGCACATCGACGCGTTACGAACATAAATCACCACGCAGAAAATCGTATGAAAATATCATTAAATTTGTACATATATTTATTGTACTTTTGGTAATTAATTGAAATGCATTTTAATTATTCACGACTTCAAAGCTATTTAGGCGTATACCCAGGGCCATGTTGTAGATTATCTCAGTACGATGCAAGTCTCTCGTATGTCAAAAATATTTTTCACTTCCTCCCAAAAATTATGGTTTATTGTATTTTTAGGTTTCGCGTCTAAGTTATTTCCACTTTCAACTTTTGTACATCCGCCCAGAGTTTTTTGTTCGTAATTTCTACTTTCGTACGTAATAAGTTAAGTAATTCAAGAACATTGCGTCTCCTCAGATAATTTCAACGCCTCACAATAGTAATTTGGGCGCCCGCGAGATTTATGCGCTTGGTACATTTGTATTGATTTCACTACTTTTGCCGCCCCTTACATGATGCCACCCGATGCAGCCGTGTCTCCGTTTCATAGAAAACTGATATAAAACGAGTGATTTGTGTTGTGAGCACAGTTGTCATTTCTGTGAAACCTGAACATCAAAAGAAGGAGAGTTGGGAAATTTTACTAACGGATTTAATTTTTTTCAGGTATTGGCAGCACTTGCAGCTCAATCCATCAATATATCTGTGGGGGTGTGCCAAGGATATTCTGCAGTACTGCTTCCACAGCTGGCGTTAGATAGGCCAGACTTCAGCCCAGAACAAGCCTCATGGATAGGTAATTATAATTTACACTTTTATAAAGATGTCACTTTTATAAATATGTCTTATTTAATGTCTCATGTCACAACGGCACAATTAATGTAGAACAAACTAATTGTCTGTCCTTTGGTATTTCGATAGTGAAAGAAATCGACAAACTAACCCTGTTGAGAAAATTCGATTTCAAATTTAATATTTCAACCTAACCTAACCTAACATCATATAAACTACCGACTACTTTATCGGACCCAGAGTTGTCGGGGTTTTGGTTGATATTTCGATGATTTAATCTTCAAACCAGTCAACTCCATTTATGTAAAATGTCCAGGTTCGCTCAACAACAAACTTTCGTCAGTGTATATGCTATGCCTCGGAGTAAACTAGCGTGTGCGGTAATTTTACGTATTCCATTTTTTATGAATTTGGTGCATTTTGTGTGCCATAAAATCATTTAAGCCAAATAAAGGGACATCAAATCCTAACCTGACCTAACCCTTTTTTATTTTTCCGTTAGTGAAAAACCACTCGACAGTAAAAACATAATATTATACAAAAACCAATAACGGGTTTCAGTTTTCGATTTTAGTAAAACAATAGGCTATCACGTAAAACGATAGGTTTTTTAATAATGATTTTGCATAAGAAGCATTGCAATCAAAACTCTAAAGCGATCGTAGTCAGCGTGTATCACTGTAATCACGAATAACGGTACGTCATTGCATTGCATCCAACAGGTTTGAGTATTCCCTAGTATTGTGATCAAACTATGATAAAGGAGAACACCACAGCCATAGTAGATTAAGTGATTATATTAATCTGAGAAATTTATCAAAGCGACTTGACAACCAGTCAAAAAACAATGATATTGAGCGAAGCATTTGTGAAATGGCGTCACCATGTGTGACCAATTTGAAGACAATAAGACGTGATAAGACACAAATTATAATATACCGGGAAAAACGATGTACAATATAATAATAACATGTATTGCACTATGATGTAAATAGATGTATTATTATTAATGGATGTAAGACAGCACCATTTGTCACAGAAAGTTTCTAGAAAATTAATAGGTACAGTCTAGTATTTCTTCGTTTATTTTTAATTTTATATTTTTAACCTAACCTAATCTAACATCATATACACCATCGACTACTTTATCGGACTCGAATTTGTCGGACTTTTGGTTGATATTTCGATGGCGTAATCAGCAAACCAGTCACCTTCGTTTGTGTCAAATTTTCAGGAGCAACAAAACACTTTTGTGAGTGTGAGCTTGGAGTAATCTGGGACGTGCGGACGTATTACGTATTACGTATTAATTTTTTTTTGTGAATTCCGTGTGCTCAAATTAAAGCTAAATAAAGGGACATCAACATCAGTTTTTCGATCGGGGGTGGAGTTGGCTGGTTTGAAAATTCAGCCATTGATTACTCAGATTAAATTAATAAACAGTTAGGGCAATAAATAGTAAAAAATATCATTAGCATCCTGCTGAATTTTCAGTAAATTTCTGATCAACTGCAAATAACTTAATAATGAGACATACGAGCCCTAAAGAGTGGCTTCAAATTTACTTATTACCGTGTTCGTGCTTAATTATAATACTTATTTGGAAGACAAATATTTGTTTTCGTTACCAAGAAGGATCGATTTTTAGCCAGTATTATAATTTATTGGGCATTCAATCCTGCTAATCTAATATATAAAAGTCAAAATATGTATGTTCGTTCGTTCGTTCGTTTGT
>JAGVSQ010005984.1:0-16963 GCA_022683975.1 Rhyacophila evoluta
AATTTAAAATCAATTTCCATCAAGCACCATCAGTCGAAAATATTAATTAAATATGGTTGTATTAATGCCTAGATGAAATACAATCTGAGTATTAATTTAACACTATAAATTTTACAAAATAGAACCCTCAATGTAATGAGATATTTAAAATAGTTAGTTAGCTAACGATTCGGTTGATAATAGAGGGAGACATGTTGATAATAATAATAAAAAGTGATTATTCGACAGCCTACGTATACACGTATCGTCATACACCACTTCCGTAAAATCTTGCCATTGATAATTTGAACGGGTCGATTAATGATGATTTCTCTCCGTATTCACTGTCAAATTAATTAATTGTGTGTTATCGAAATAATAATACACCGTAAGTAATTGACGTTACTAGGAAACCCGTATTGTTTTACTGGACCATGTCGTTTGTTATGAAAAAATGCTTTTATAATAAATCTTCCTACAGTTTATTACTCAAATTTCTTTCAGAACGTTGAGTGTAAGATTATAACATAACAATATACACATACTTTTTTAAACATGTTATACCAATACGTATTATTTACATATGAATTAAATAAATGAGTCAGTCCAACAGAAAGTAAAGTTTAATATTGTTATTTAATATTCAATTAAAATCCGAGGTACACCTAACCTAACTCAATCTGATAAATATTTTATTTACCAAGTATTAATTAATTTATTCATAATATTTTGTTTGAACTACCGATAATTTCAATCTACTTGTGACTAGTGCTAGTGGCCGGGAAGTTTTAAAGGTTCAGTAAAAACTGTTATTTATGAAATCATTTAATTTCTATTTAAGTACCTGTGTTGTAGAACTACGTAACTCTATTTGTTGGTTTTAGTGACAGTTTTAATTATTGCAATATATTTTTCAGTAGCACATTTTTGCATGCGCAAATATGTTTATCAAACGTGTACAAATGTAATAATTCAAAAATTTGTCAATGATACAAGAAATTGCGGAAAATTTAACTGTATTTCACAAAGTGACTTAAACCAAAAAAAATACTTACGTGATCCTGCAATATTAGCGACGATATTATAAGGTGATTTATCTCAAACGGTTTCTCTTGCACTATTATCAGGGTAAATTTATAAGCATGGGTAAGAATTTGATAAGTAAATCGAACTTATATGTACTTGTAATTTTATTTATTAATACGATTACTATTACTAAGGAAACACGTTAGATTGAACTTGACTTCAATACTGCACAGCTATAACACAAAGAAAAGCTTTCAAACACATTTTCATTGAGCTAGAATTTAGATTTGGTATGCTAAAAAAGTACTTTATACACTTTACCTAAAAGCTCTAAATGTCACTGATTTAAAAAATATGCCGTCATTTATTATCATGAATAGGAACAAATTAAAATGGAAGGGGAGATTTTCTATGGGGTCCAGTAATGGTCATCAGCACTTCTTGAACTTTTTTTATAAAAAAACTACCAAAGTAATCTATTAAAAAATATATTTAAAAATATGACAAAAAGCAGTACAAACATATCAATAGTTTAAATACCAAACAACATATAGCTTAACGACTTGCTATGTCTTGTTGGACGTTGTATAATATTTTAATTTTTTCATATTTACACAGCAATATATTTTATAATAATTACGTTAATGAATTAATTAATACTATAGATTTAAGTAAAACTTATTATTTTCATCTTTAATATAACGTAAATAAATATATATATTATTTTTATCTAGCAGTGGTAATTCATTCTTCAAAATTTTTTTAATCCTAGTTTAAGAAAAATAAATAATGTAATGATAAAACTTTATGAACTGTTGTTAACATATTTCTTTTTATGAAGTGTTTATATTCAAATAAAATAGTATATATTTGATAAGTATTTTGAAAATTCGACGTTTAAGGATTTAATTAAAATATTCTACTATGCACTAGACAATATTTTAATATATTTATGTTATTCAAAAATCATGAAGTTTAACAATCGCTGATGTAATTACATTAGGTATGCATAAAACTTAACAGGATTAAAATAAGTCTTTAAGAAACTTAGTTGTCATGCTGCGCTTTCGTTTCTCAGACTTAACCAATTTGAATAAATTGGCAATTTTAATCATTGGTCCACCACTGCGCCTAAATAATTTTGCATTTGATGGTTTTCGGCCAAACGAATTTTGTTTTAAAGTTAAGTACATTGGTACGTAGATAAAAACAGTAACCGCCATTTCCAACAAAGTTTCAAAAGATAGAAGGCCGAGGGGATGATAATATAATAGAATTACTCAAAGCAGAAATATCAAAAGAAGTTTTATGCAAATAATCAAAATTTGCAGACATTTTAAATCATACCGAAAACGCTGAGTAAAACACCAAATTGAAAACGGTAATGATAAGCGTTATACAATGTTGTATAGCTTTATGATATGTCAACGATCTAAATTAACATCAACCTCTTTAAAGCCACGCTATAGAGCGACCACTCAGCAGCACAGTGACGGTTACTTGAGTACTACTAAACTGTGTAGTAATACATTCACAGTAGGCATTCAAAACCGTTTAGAAATAACGGCGGTTATATTCGGCATATCCAAAAAGTTATGTTCGCAGAACATTCCGGCGGATATATTCGTCATGTGCACTGTTTTACGCAATATGCCTCGCGAATTTATACGTCATAAGCACTAAAGGGGTAAAAATGATAAATTGCTACTGAATATGTTCACTGTTACAAACCTCGTTCTTACAACTGGTTTTAATCAGACTTATCCTGGAGTTTTAACATCAAAAGGTGATCTCCTTTATTCGCCGCGAGCTTTCCGGGAGGGAATGTAAACTTTTTAGATTAACACATGAGTGTGCTGTACCGGTTAGTTACTTTAATTTATTTTTTTTACAATTTTCGCTTCCAAATCGGAGCTAATACAAAGTGAAGATGACACAGAATTGTACTTGCATACGTATATTATAATATATTGATGCAAAATTATAATACCTTTTTTATAACAAGTTCGCTCCCAAAGTGAAGCATAACTATCTACACAGAGTGAAGATATCCACTCCGATAGTCGAGTATACAGATCTCCGCAATGTAAAGACGTATTGACAGATTATTTTCAAGAGAATTGATCAACCCAATGGATATCCAGTCCCGCATTTTCGGGTTATTAAAATCCAGCAGATACGGAATCAATCCCGCATTCCCCGGTTTGATAGGCACGCACGCTACCAACAACGCTACCAGGGAGAAAATTACTTTATATGACAGACAATTTTAATTTTAAATTTCGATTTCAAATGATTATTCTAGGGTAGGTAAGGTTAAGTTAGATCATTTTGCAATGAATGCAATGAATTATTTTTTAGAAGTTCCTCAATTGACTCTAATGAATATCAAAAAACAAATCAACCAAAATATGTAGATACACTACACATTTGTTTTACTATACTAAGTGAACGTAATTATATATCAACATTTTGAGCCGTAATCGACCAAATTTTGTATAGGTAAGACATGAATTCCTGACCTGAGATATTTAAAAAAAAAAAACAAACCTTCTTCAGTAAAATTCATTTTTAACGCATACAATTTTTGCCGTCATAGCTCAATGTTATAAATTATGTAATATATAAAAATATTACAAAATACATCTAGAATAGCACGGGAAAAAAAGTATTAACAGATACAGCCATTCAATATCTCTGAGCTATGTATAAGAAGCATAAGCTGTAAAATGATTGCAGTATAATAATCTTTTGTTTAAATCATTTTTTACAATGATTGGTTATTAGCCAATTATTATTTAGATCAAAATATAAGTTGACTAATACAATAGTAACTGTGCTAATACATAAATGAATGAACTGTTCAAAAAGATTGCTTACTATTATTACATTAAGTGCTGAATGTTTAATGAAATAAAAATATATTCAGCGCCACGCCACATAAGAAGTATCGGAATTTAGATATTTTGTTAAGTATTTGTAATACAACTAAATAACATATGTATAAATAAAAATGTTTATTTTATCTTATCTGATATTCTGTAGAGTTGTTAAATTTGTACAATATGATATTTGTTGAAAGGGTAATAAAACCATTTTGTATACAACACAGTATTTGCCGTTTTACGTGGATAATTTAAATTAATTTCCAAAAAGAAACCCCACGGCGTCATCGTAATTAAGGGAAATAAGTACACACTCAAACAATGGCGGCCAAGCAGTGCAGGTACGTAGCCGGTTAGACGAGGGGCGGGGGCGTTTAAAATACAAAACAAAAACAAATAATAGGAAAAACGAAAGAGAATTAAATTTGCACCGAGCAGGCGTCCTTATGAATATTAAGAAATGCGAAAAGACTTTTCGCTGTTTACTTTTTACGCTTTTTTCGGTTTTTCCGCGTTTTCCCGATTTGAATACAATTAGCAAGCTTCGTGGTCACGGGGCTGCCACTTAAACAGTCAATAAATACTTACCGCGAACGAAAATTTAAATTGAACGAATTTTGTTTGAGAAAATAATCGTGTACGCAGAGATCTTCGATTTAAAAACAAAACACTTTCACTAACCCAACCAAAACGATAATTGTCAATGGCTTCAACAATACCACGCATATTTAATACATTTTGTAGCAAACTCTACAATCTATATAAATAAAAATGTAAATGTACGTTTGTTCGAAGTCTTAAACCTCCAAAAGTTCTTCACCGATTAATTTGAAATTTTGACATAACGTTGCATTTAAATACGCGCATGTTTTACGTACTTACTGTTACATATATATAACACCTGTGACAAGTTAACACGTGCGTTGTTTTTTAAATAGCGCCATTATTAATAACCCGACTGAGTCACAGCAACTCGTGGTCGGGTACAGCTAGCTGTTTCTTTTTTTGTCCATTTAATCATGTTAAGCCACAGCCACACGTAACCGGGCACTGCTAGTAGGACATACATTTTATATCGTTTGAAACTTATCTGTCGACTGTTGAAAGGAAAAGGACGTAACCCACGTAGAAAATAATCTTACAGGAGACACAAAGAATGTTTATTTAATGATTTTGAACCGGTCAAAATATTACATAGACACAAATTTGAAGGCAATGAAAATTAAAACTGGTGTTTTATTTACTCAATATGATATTGATTCAGTAAGTCATTTAAGAAAAACCAATAAAATTCATTGGTTAGAAGGCCCTTTTCTTAGGGCTTATCTTTCTTGTACAACTTAATACACGTTCTATCAAAATAATATAAGCTGAAAATGCCGAATTTGTTTCTAAATTTAGCTTTTTAATTTGAAACAAGGATCCCTTATAAAGCTTTCGACCAGGAAATAGGGATTCTACGCAATCAATTTCATTAGTTTTTCGTAAACAATTAATTAAATACCAATCATATCAAATAAATAAAACACCAGTTTTAATCTTTATGCACTTCAATGTTGTTTTTATGCATGTGCTTACTTCGGCTCAAAATCATTAAATAAATGTTTTCTGTGCCTCTTGTAAAATTTGTTCTATGTTGCTTGTGTCCCTTTTCCTTTCCACAGTCGATACTATCTGTCTTTTTACTACGGTAGGTAAAATTAATTATGAATGTGTATTATTGTGAATCCATGAGGGCGGTTGGTAACCCTGGTAACACGGCCAGTTGTGCGGGGGCGACGAGGAAATATTCACAACTGGCAATTAGCTGGTCTCTTGTTACTGGAAGGACTGAACAAGCAAACGACTAAAAATCGCTTTGCAAAACCCACAAATGAAATAAATAAAGAAGGGAAATCAGTCCGCCCGCAAATCCAGTCGGTCCCTTATAAGTAAAGCGATTGCGAAGGAACTCGAGCAATTAGCAAATACTCGTGAGAAAAAAATAACTCTGGAATAGTTGGACGTCAACGTTTTATAACAAATGATTTGGAAACACCATTGTCAATTATCTTCTTCATTATTACAACGCCATACATTGGAAGATTTATACAGTCTATTGAGTTCAATACAGCAAACCACGATTCAATGCGATTCTTAAGCAGACACTGATTAAATGAACCATTGTGGACAGTAAGGCAAATGATGATAGATGCCGCGGTGGCAGAGCGACAGTAGCAAAGCGTCGGTAACAGAGGTGAAAAATAGTTATATAGGTGAGTGAGCATGTTCGGCAGCATGAAAACACGTTGCCGTCACAACAACTTGCTCACTCACCTATTTATAGCTATTTTGCATCTCTGTTGCCGGCGCTTTAGTGTCGTAGCGCCGACTTAATATGAACTAAAATCAAAAATATGATATTGATTTGTATTACCAGGTTCGGTCACAAAGTGGAGCATATGGATGTATAGTGTTGAGTTGTACTCCCCAAAAGTGGCGCATTTAGATTTTTGTAATATGAAGATATTTACAGATTAATTTTGACGAGGATTAGATTTCAGACAATTACTTAAACCATTGGGCGTCGTGAATTTAAGGATTTTAAAAAATTCAGCAGATGTGGGAATTGAATCCGTATCGCTCTCCGCTACGGGGCTGACAGTTGATTGTAAAATCAACTAAATGAATATGTTCTTCCCTTTACCATGTATTTTTAGAAAGTGGAGCATATGGAAATCAACAGTGTAAAAATAAGAACACTAGAAATGTGTATGAATCTCCGCATCGTAAAGACTTATTTTTTATTTTTTTATGAGAATCGATGGTTAACAACAAACCATTGCATTCAGTCCTGCATTTATTTTTATTATTAAAAATCTAACAGCTGTGGGATATAAGCCGACAATCTCCAGCTCTAAAGCACGCTCGCCAACCTCTTGTCGACCGGGGAGACAAATCCACTATTTTACTTAAAATAAGTTTTATATTTTTAAAGGACATTTAAACATTTTTATGTAGCCTTTGTTGTATTTTCCACTAAATTCGAATAATTTTCAAACAACAAATAAGTTAATGACTTTGATAAGTAAAGTAAAATTAGTCGATTGAATAGAAAATCCTTTGGGTCACATAAGTTCTTAAGGCAACAATGGTATTTGTAGGACGGAGCGAGAGTGAGGTTGTATGTTATCAACCCTTGATAAGATCCTAAGAAAGCAGCCTTTGTTCTGCGCCGGATGTGTTAGGTCCTAGATCAACATGATAATTAAACAAATACAATAATAATTAAGACGTAATAATTACTCACATATTGCCATGTATATAGCACAAATAATATTTTGTTGTCCTATTAATAGAATCCTACGAATTACAAAGATATTAATTGCCACAAAAGAAAATGCTTCCGTTTGAAAATGAGAACAGTATCTATTAGTTATTTTGCAAGCAACATTTTACAGAATAATTTGCAATAATTGAACTTGTTTTAATGACCGATGAAACCAATAATGATGTCAATTGTACTGTTGATAATTTGGCGATCGAGTATGACACTGAATTTTGTATGTTAATGTTAATGTGCAATGTTACTAAGTGATGTATTAAAAATATATATAAAAAATGTGTAGCAGGCTTGGTATTATATAAAGTATAAAATATTCATTACGAAGTAAATTTTGATCTTAGATGTTTTTGATGTGTCAAAATAAGTGAGGATTTTGTGCCAAGTAATGCCGCGTCATCATTCGTCGGCATATTTTATGACTGAAGTTGTCACTCAAAATTTTTTATTCAACATAATAAAATGTCAATTGAGCGTTTATTTTCATGAAAATTTATTTGAATAGCTGCCTGTTGCATAAAGATAAATACAGAAGACATTACTACTCTTTTGCATTGCATAATAATACGTATAAATCTGAAAATAACTCCACTAACTACCCAGCCTATTCATCAATCATCACCACTACTTTCCCTTTGACTACATGCCACATCTTACGACCATATACTGTAGTGTAAAGAACGTGATACGCTCTTCCAAATGCGAGAAAATTCTAAGAATGAGCTTCACAAAACTTCAATTGATACGCAGTCGAGTATGTATCATTATCACGATCCTCACTATATTACATCACAAAAAGCACAGTGATAATTGAATCACACATGTTTTTTTCGGTATACATGTCTAGACAAGGCGAGATGTATTATTAAACCACCTGCAGAAAATTGCACCGCCTGCTTTAGGTATTAATATTACAATACACTTAACTCTCGCCTTGCTATGATAAAAACTGTGTTGCTGGCCCCCTAGTGTCCAGTAAAAAATGTATGTTTTAAATTAAAATTACCCAAAATCTGCTAGATCAATATTGTTACTCGTGGTAAAAATCATTTTATTGTGTATTAAACGTCAAATAATTCCAAAAAATAACGGCGAAAATCGAGAGACAGCATCCCATTGCAAATATCTTTGATACAATAGGCTTTTGTGATTTGTCTATTGAGTCGTAAAGACATCATTCAAATAAGCAATCTATGCTGCCATTGTAGACATATTAACGCCATCTAATACACACACGCACATACTGGTCCTAAAAGTAATGCAAAATAATTATTTATGTTGATTAAAATCAAACGTTTTTATTTCGTAATGATATCATTGACATCGTAACGGTTCTGATGAGAAATACATGAAGCAATCCAAAAATGTGGGATTGGATGCCCATTGGGTTGAGCAATTGTCGGACAAACAATTCTCGTAAAAAATAATCTGTCAAGACGTATTTACATTGTGGAGATCTATATGCTCCACTTTGGGAGCGAACTTGGTATAAAAATGATGTTATAATTTTGGATCAATATATTATAATATACGTATGCAAGTAATGTATGCACATTGCTGAGATCCATATAATCAACATTTGCAGTGGGTATCTTCACACTGTGTAGATATATATGCTCTGCTTTGGAAGCGAACGTGGTATAAGAAAAGAAGAAAAATATTAAAGATCTTGGAATTAGTATATTTGGAGAAATAAAATTAAATATAAGTTTTGATCATTAGCTATCATCATCGGGTAAGAGGTGTTAATGTGAATTTACAAGCTACGCATTTTGTTAAATCGTATATTTATTATTCTAAAGAAAAATATGTACATTCTTTAAGAGGTGAATAAATTTGATGTGATATATATTATAAAACGTGTTTGTCCCTTGTTCGGTTTAGTAGAGAGCTGCGAATTTGGAAATCAAAGCAAAGGCGTGCAAGACAAAAACAAACTTATTATGTACGCAGCAAGTAATCGGCTGTTTGAAACTTGTCTAAAATTACAAGAAGAGGCCATATCACGCATTTCGTTTGATGTAAAATCGGGAGCGGGCGGACCAGGGCCGGGCCCGGGAATACGAAGGCCTTAAGAAAGCAATTGCCCGCTATTAAGCCTCTGTATTTACTGGAACAAAGTCAGAATTATGCAAATACAATTAAGGGCGGATTTATCGCGGGACGAATTATACTGAAAAAACAGTGGCGCGCTCTGCCATTATGAATATTTATTCTTTATTAAATGTATTGCTTTAATAAAAAAAAACGTTTTATTTAGTAGTAATGGTATTTATTTAAGGTATTATTTGTATATATTATAAATAAAAGAGGCAGTTAGAATACAAATGAACATGCGTTTCTAATTGTTATAAGTTTCTTTATTTATCATGAATATTCGTACATTATAAGTAGAGTCAACAAGTTCTAACCTAACCCAACATAAACAGATATAGTTTTTTCATAGCCTAACCTAACTCATACAATTATATTTATTTCTTAAACTTACCCAAAAAGATTTTTTTTTAACGAAAAGTTATCAAAGGAATGAAAAGAAAAACGTAATTTCAAATAGTAATCATTGTTCTCAGTACAATTATATAAAAAAAACATTCATCATCATTTAAAAGAGTATTTGCAAAGTGAACTTATTCCATTAGGCCAAAAGAAGATTTTGAACAAGTATTTTTTGTCTCCCCGGTAACGTAGTTGGTAGCGTGCTCGCCTAATAATCTGGGGAATGCGGATTCGATTCCCGATCTGTCAGATTTAAAAATAACAAAAATACAGGACTAGATGCCCATCGAGTTGATCGATTGTTTGACAAACAATTATCGTGAAAAATAATCTGTGAAGACGTCTCCACATTGCGGACGGAGATCCATATGCTCCATTTTCGGAGTGGATATCTTTACACTGTGTAGATCCGTATGCTCCACTTTGGGAACGAACATGGTATGGAAACAGAAGATTAATTTGTATAAAACAACGATCTAGCATGCAAACCAGTAGGAAAAATTAATTTCAAAAATATTGAAAACAAAAATAACGATTGAAAAACATGTGGTTATTTTATACAAAAAATACTTGTTCAAAATGTTCTCTTTTTAATTGTTACTTAGTGGAATAAGTTCAGTTTGAAAATGCCCCAGTCATTTTTTATGATGTTTAAACACCATTAGTTAGAATGTTACCATAAAATACATCAATATGGTAAAACAACAATATATTCGATGCGATATTCCGCCAAAATCAAATTTGTATGGGAGTAGTTGTGCGGAGCTTTTGCGCGGTCTGTAAGTTTAGGCCCTATTACATTTATTTAACTCGCATAAAGCTCTTGTAATGTTGTTAATATTTTTTTGCGTACATATATTAATTTAAGAGTTTTTGTAAACCATTAATAATCGATGTATCAATGAAGTTATAAATATTTAAAATAAATTATTTATACACGTCCATGTATTCTTAAGGTTTCAGTCAGGGACTTAAGTTTGGGTACAGAATAATTAGATACATCTCTAATCTACATAGAGCAATTTGGACAAAAGGTCATATAAAAAAATACATAAACTAAGAAATGTTTTGCATCTTTTTGGCAAACGACGTCACTGCGGTCATCTGAAGAGACTAGAAGAAAACTAATTTAGGCTACTTCGCAATAAGACATAGAGACGAGGGAATTTATTAGGTTAATAAATTGATAATAACGAATGCTTTGTGGAGTTCATGACGAAAGTACATATCGATATAAACATAAATGCAAATGGCCGCAAATTTTATCAAATTAGGACAACGCGATGGAAAATTATATGAAAATGAAATTTATTAGACCACAGAGAGATTCGAAATTGATATCGTTATCACGAATGATAACTCACAGGTGTGCATCGTCGAAATTTGATAACTAATATTGTATGTATGCATTCTTATTATTATTATTTCATGTATGATAAATTAAAAAATTCCATTCTTCGAGTTTATTTTTTGAATTATAATCACTTTTTGATCACATGGCAAATGCGAAATGAATAATTTCGCATACCGATAACTCAGGCCGTGGGCACGATAGCACAGCGACAACGGCAAAGTGACGGTAAAAAAGATGCAAAATAGCTATAAATAGGTGAGTGAGCAATTTCGGCAGCGTGACCACAAGTTGTCGTCAAAAAAACTTTCTCACTCACCTATTTATAGCTATTTTGTATCTCTTTTTCGTCGTTTTCGCTCTGCTCTCGTGGTGCCTATCATTCCCGAAGCTTTAATCTGCAAGCCATTTAACTTCACTAGTGTAAAATCTTCAGGAACAATAAAAAAAAAATGTTCAATGTGTATGTTACCGCATGGAGTGAGCTGCCGTGTGGGTGTGATTTTACGTATATTTTAAACTTTTTTGTGAATTTTATGCGTTCCGAGCGCGGTAGAAAAAATGACGTTTAATAAAATGACTTCAAAGTTGGTTTTTAGACTGTTGGTGAAGTTAGGTGATTTGCAGATGAAGCCGTTGGTATATCAATTTATCCGAGACGGTTGCACATAAATTATTGTGATTTTATGAAATTGTAATTGAAGAAATTTATTTATTTTATTTTAATAATTATTATTTCCATTAAAAAAATAATTTGTAATTAAATAAAACTGGGTAAATAGGTAGATGACATTGATAATCTTCAACTTCACAAATCTTTGCCGTAAATACAAATTATCCCAGATTAGCCATCCTGAAAAACCTAAACCTAAACTACACCTAAAAACCTAATCTTCTCCCTTGAGCGTATTTGTCTGGTATTCCCATTCTTACTTCAAAACTAATTGACATTTCAAAAGCTGGATCATTTCTCAAGAGAATTGAATTTACAAGTTATTCATATAACATTCAATAGATTCGATATTGCATAAAGGTACCAATAAATAATTCACTCATGTGTTCATGTGAAGCTCACAGCTTTACAGTTTATAACGTTATTTGAATATCTCTCTACTATATTACCAAAGTTGTCCGTTTGGTGAAGACGCAACCCGCCAGCGCGTGGAATATGTCTGTGTCTGTACGACGATGAGGCTAGTATTAAATTTGTCCGAGGGAAAATTATTTAATATAGTTAATCAGAAGACATCCAAGCCAAAAATTTAAAATTTTCATTACATTGCATATAATGCTTCGAATACGTCTATACTTTAATCTGACAAAGACACCCAATCACAAATATACAAACAAGCAGTATTCGCTGTTTTTTCTAACCCGCTTACTAACAACTTATATATACTTGTATATACCATGTTCGGTCCCAACGTGGAGCATGTGGATCTATACAGTGTGAAGATATCCACTCTGAAAGAGGGGTATATGGATCTCCGCAATGTGAAGACGTCTTGACAGATTATTTTTCACGAGAATTGTTTGTTGAACAATTACTCAACCCAATAGGCATCCAATCCTGCATGACAGATGGGGAATCGAACTCGCATTGCTAAGCGCACACGCTACCAACTACGCTACCGAGGAAACAATTTACAAAAAAATAATATCCACAGAACGTTCATATACTATAAAAGTTTTCGGCTTTGAAGTTTAAATACATGGTTACTAAACTACACATATTTTTTGATCATACCTATTCTAAATTATATTTATTAACATCATGCCACTCTTTTGTCAATGAGTTAAATTCGTAAAATTGTATGAAAACATTTATGCAGTATGAGTTATTTTCTTTTCGTTGAATGTTGAAAATGGCCTGAAAAATTTGCAGAGTGCTTATGCTGTTTTATGATAGATTCTCGCATGGCGAAACCGATGTAATTGTTTCAATATATTCTTTATTATCCGTACAGTAATGGCCCTATAAATGATATTTGTTAATAAAAATGCTGTAAATTTACTATTAAAAACAAAATAATACGAAAAATACAAATACAATTATTGGCAGTATTGCAAATAAGAGGCTTCTTATTGTATGGTAACTCAGCACCTTTAATTATTCAATAAACACAGTCGGAAGGAGCGAAAATCAAAACGTTTATTGCCTGGTTCAATGATTCGTCAATGAACATTTACCGATTGAATGCGGACTCGGGCTTTTTATACGTACAGCTTCCTTTGTGTTTTTTTTTTATTTCTCATTGAATTTAACTAAACGGCTATTATAAAATATATTGAAAACAATTAAACAAAACGATTGTTGTACAAAAAATAAAAATCCTAAACTCAACGTAACAATAATATTATATTGAATTGAAACCAAAGGGGACTATACACGCTCATACAAACTTATGCAAGAATAAATGAACGATCATAAAATATAGTGATCACTACTATTTTTTCCAATACTGAAGTACCAATTATACACAGAATCAATTCTATAAAGCATATCGTCGTCATGGAGCAAACAGTCACCAACTAAAAATTTTGGTAAAAATGAGTTCGCATCTATGAGTTAAAATATATGAGTCACTAAAAATAACTACTAAGTATCACTTATCTCCCCGCTAGCAAAGTTGGTAGCGTCTGCGCCTTGCAATCCGGGATATGCGGGCTCGATTTCTACATGTGTCGTATTTAAAAAAAATCAAAGCAGGGCCATCGGGTTGAGCAATTGTAACAAGCACTTCTCGTGAAAAATAATCTGTCAAGACGGCTTCGCATTGCTTTTAAAATCGCCTATTTAGTAACATGTAATATCTCTCGTTAATAACAGTCAATTATAGTTATTTATTCGTCTAGTCAAGAAAATGAATAAAGACACGATACGAAGTTATTAAATCTCAGATAGTAGAATAAGTAATAATAAAAGAGAAGAAATACTTTACAAGACTTCATTAATTGGTTATCGATGGCTTTATCCAAGATTAAGACGGTTAATGCTCCCGAGCATTGACTCTTACGTCTATCTACGTGTGGTTTCCAAACAAAGCCATTAATGCAATTATTTTGGTTCCAAGGTCGGAGTGATATAAATCTTTCTGGGAGAATAAGCCGACTATTACAAAGCGGCCCGTTTTATTGCTTATTTTTTTATTTGTGCAATAAATCGCGTGCTAGTCTTTTTTAATAATTATTGCCATAATTTACTGCGATAAAAGCTCATGGTATAAATTTCTTTGCTGAAATTAAATTCTTTATCATACAATATAACATGTCACGCAGAATCTTTAAACAGCTTACGGGACGTGCACTCGCACAGTCTTGATAGAACACTGATGAAATGTTCTTTTAAAGGCTTTTATTATTGCTTAAATAGCTTTTCATCTGAATACGTAAAACAAACATTAAAAAAATCTATATTTAACTTAACACTCCACGAATTAAATGACTTATTAACGGCCGCTTGCACGTTGCCTTATATCACGTTGCTTAACTTGCTTCTTGATTACTATGTATTAAACGTGAACGAATTTAGTAAAGTACGATTTTATATGAACTTTATAAAGTTGTATTTTAATTTTAAGAAACAGGTACTAAAACGAGAAACAAAGCTTTGGTTTTTAAGTAGCTTTCGTCTTAAAAGCTTTACAAAACTTTCATATAAACATAAAACTATCCCAAGCTCCTTAAAGTGTGGTAAAGTTATTATTGTAATATATTACAATAATAAATCTTTTGAAATTATTTATCTACAACAAGTGCGACCTCAGACAGTTAAGTAGAGTAAAATCTTTGGCATTTGCATTTCGCGTGCGTCTCGGATTTATAGTTTGATTTATGAAATGTGAGCTGAAAACCTCAAATAAAAATGATTAATGTATCACTCCGGACAATTTCAACAATACTTAGTGGAAAAACTGACTTCTATTATAAATCTGTGACACTTGCATCTCTTATAACGAATCGTATTTCTCTAATTCAAGAAACATTGACCATTATTCATCCAAGAATAGCATGCATCACCAATACCAAAGATAAAGTAAATTGTACAAAATAGAAACAACTATCTTACTGAAGACTCTTTATCATCAAAATCTTAAGTCACAGTGAGAAATGCCAACATTTAATTTAATATGACATTTTTATAAGTACCGAGTTACCTACTAAATAGGTTACTTAATAAATACAGTAAAAAAATATGATTAACAGCATTATGGTAACTTTAAAAATATAAATCAATTATAATATTTTAAACTAAAATTGGTAACTTAATATACTGGTATCCACGATAGAGTAAAGGTTATCGTAAGAGCATTGCATCTAAGGAATGCGGCTTTGATTACAACATATGCCACAGATTTTTAAGAATCCGAAAATGCAGGAGCGAATGCCATTTGGGTTAAGCAATTTCCTGGCAACCATTACTCGTGAAAAATTGTCAATATATGTGTACGCATTGGGGAGATCCATATTCTGTACTTTTAGAATGGAAATCTTCACACTGTGTTGATACACATGTTCTATTTTGGAAATGGTAAAAGAATAATTAGTTAATTAATATCGATCAATGTTAGTAAAGAGAGCAGATTTTATGAGTTAGTATTTACAAACTAAAAAGTGAGATTCAAAATGGCGGGCAATTCAAATTTTCTCCGCCGATCTTTGGAAATCTTACGGTGGCCGCATTACTATGCAAAACTCGTTTGTTTAATGCCCGCCCACACCATACCGCGCGGCCGAATCCGCCCAACCGCTCGGGATGGTTGCAAACCGCCCTCGGCGTTCAAAATCCGCCCGACAAAACAAAGGTTTAGTCCCGGAATTGTGTTGGAACTTAAGTTTGACCAGTGAAAGGTTCAAGTCGAATACGGATGGAGTGTAATTCAAAAGTTAAACCCACTGCACAATCGCCTCTTTCAATTAATTGGACATCCGAATTACGTTTCTTATTTTATGTCGTTTACGCCTTGAGATATAATTTAAAATTACATTTCATTCAACACTTTGGGATAAATGCAGCTAATCAACATTCCGTAAATAAATTCGGATTCTCAATAGATATTTCTATTGTAAATTTATTAAGAAAGACTACAATATGAGCTTTTAAGTCACAGTGCTGTAAACTGTAAAGTGTACTTTACTTATTGTAAAATTCACAAGGTTTTATTAAAAACACTGAAGAAAAATTCAAAGAATTTACTGTCTTTTAAATTTAAATAGATCTATTTAAACGTTGTTTTATTATCAACTAACATCTTCTTCATCGAATTCAAACGTTTGTAGTAATGTGCGAAGGCTTGTTGGAATGTCTTGAAGATGATTTTTTTCCTACTGAATCCAACTTTTATACTGAGTAAACAAAAATTCTCCTAAATGACATATATTTATTATTCATTTACTGACATTTCGACTTTATCTTCGTTTACTTCAAATGGCTGGATATATCACTCCTTTAAAGGTGAATCTCATTGACTGCATTTTTATAGTTTTGAGATAATATGGTTTTAAGATAGTTTTGCGATATGAAATCCGTTTTTAAAGTCCCGCTGTTCTGTTTTTTCTCCGTTAATTGGATAGCTGTCGTCAAACTGATTTTTGCAAACGATAGGCATTGTAAAAATTAGTGGATATATCAAAAAAAATCATTTTGACCAAAAATGCACTTAATGAGTTTTACCTTTAAAGGGACGATATGCAGATAACAAATCTAGATAGGTAAAATTTTTAAGATACATTAGAATAAATACCAACTCAATTAACTCTTTCATTGGTGAGCTTATTTTTTACGCACACACGTTTTAAACACTAAAATCTTTCACTACTATCAATCCAATCAATATCATAACTACCTAAGAAATCGAGAACATCAGCTGTTTTTCATTTCTAAATGCAGAACTATCCTGCCAG
>JAGVSQ010005985.1:0-16962 GCA_022683975.1 Rhyacophila evoluta
CAGTGATCTCACATATGGAAGTTTACCAGTTTTAAATAATTCAGAATTTAAAATAAATTGCGTTACATCATAAAAAATAAGTGTGTTTATTTATGATTTTTAAAACGCAAAATAACCTTTAATCGCGACTATCTGTACGTGTTTTCTCTAAGTGTTTTTGTGAGTTAATAACAACTTTCTCAGCGATGATATAGTATATGAGAGGGTCTTTCCAATGTGAACTTATTCTACTGTTTTACAATGTTAACAATAATATTTTGAACAAGTATTTTCTTTGCATAGAACAGCAAGTAGAAAATATATGGTGATTTTACACAAATATGTGCATTCTTTTAAATTTTAGCATGGTGGAATATGTCCACTTTGTGATATATCCCAGCTTCCCACACTGTGGTATCCTGAGGTTTATAAGGTTACGTACATAATTAAAGATGATCAACTGAAAATTATTATCTCGAAATTGTTTATTTTATCTTCTAATTTTAAACGTTTTATCTATATTATATAATCTCATAAGATATGTTTATTGCCTTTTATTATTTACAAATTGTAATTATCTAGCCATTAAAACTACCTATCATCTAAAAAATGAAGCGTACTCATGGAATCTTATTTATTGTAGTATGCTATGCCTCGAATTTGGAAATTTCGTCAATCGGAATGAATTTATCCTAAACATATATATGCACCATGTTCACTTTCAAAGTGAAGCATATGGATCTACACAGTATGAAGATATCCACTCCTAACGTAGAGTATATATATCTCCACAGTGTGAAGACGTTTTTACGAGAGTTATTGTCATACAATTGCTCGATCTAATGGGCATCCAGTCCTGTATTCTTGGATTTTTTAAAATCCGGCAGAAGAGGAATCGAACCCGCATTTCACTGATTGCTTGAACGTGACATATTAAATGAATGATTTTAATGAATTTTAATTATTCTTAACGTGTTATACTTGTCTTATAGTACAAAGACGTGGCATAGTTTCCGGCGCTAGAGACGCAAGAAGGTGGGCTGTACAAGTATTTTTTTTAGTTAGAGCTAAAAAAACGAAGCCATAATTTCTGCAAGAAAGAATTTTTTTAAAGTGGCGTGAGTAACGAGAGGCTATAAGGCAACCATTTTATTTGCTCCAGGGGCTGGAATACGTAGTAACGCCACTAGGACGAAGCTTTTAAAAAAGAACACGAAAAAATGTATTGAGATAAATTAATATCAGTTGAATTGTTAATAGTACATATTATACATGCTTATATAAGTATTTATTTATATACTACCCTGGTAGCTTGTCTTTGCGGTGGCCGAGAGGTTAGCGTGAGCACTTCGAAGCTGGATATTACGAGTCCGATTCCTAAATCTCCTGGACATTTAAAATCCAAGAAATAGTAGTAAAACTCTAGTGGAGGCAGGTTGGGTAACTGACTGAAATAATACTGGCTAATATTGGTCTGTATGCCCCTGATAACTACCTAAGAAATCGAGAATATCAGCTGTTTTTCATTCCTAAATGCAGGACTATCCTGCCAGCAATGCCTGAGAGCAATGGTGATGTTTAAAGAGATTGTCTCGGATACTGATATCTTCCACCTTGGTGAGAGTGAACTAAGATGGATGCCAATATTTGTTGTAATTCTTTCTTCATTCTTTTTATTATATTTTAATATGTTTTCGATATTTTCGTCATAACTATATGTATATGGTGTTTTTAACGTGTTAAACTTGTAATTTGTAATGTTACAACAAGTAATAAATAAATAAATAAAACAAATTTTCGTGAAAAAATTAGTCAAAACAAGATTGTTATTAGAAGAGAAGTGAAGATTCATATATTGCATTACTGGAGTGGACATTGCCACACAATTCTTTAGTATCAGAGAGGACATTGCATATAAAAAAATAGATATCAGCTCGGTAACCAAGTTGATACTCTTGCTTTTAAGTGTGATAATTTAAAGATGTTTTAAAAGTATAATTATTTTTTATCAAACAACATAAACTGATGGTATTAACTATTATACAAATTTACAGTGCCGCGTTGTGGGTAGAATGCGCCTTTGTACAAAAAGTTTTTTGAACTATCCTTTTACATACTTTCATTGATTAATTACTAGCATATTTTTGTTATTATAACCTTTTTCTAAGTATTTTATATACGTAACGAATATTTTTATAGTATACTTGTTTAAATTATACAAATATCATTGAACTTCGAAAAGAGTACCTAATTTATTTCGTCGTCCTTAAAAAAGCGCCCATCATATCAAGGCGCCCTAGTGTAGTGCATAATATGGACATTAGCACGGGACGGCAATGCAAATTTATCAAGATAAATATTCATTATTATCATGGAGAAAATAGTGGAAACATCGTCAAATAATATGAAACTCATTTCGTGAAAATAAAATCGGAAAATAAAAAATATAAATGGCAAAGAGAGCATATACATGTTAAATGTCTCCCCGGTAGCGTAGTTGGTAGCTTGCACGCCTAGCAATCCAGGGAATATGGGTTCGACCCCCACATCTGTCGGATTTTAAAAATCCAAAAAATGCAGGACTGGATGCCCATTGGGTTAAGTAATTATCTGACAAACAATTGTCGTGAAAAACAATCTGTCAAGACGTCTTCACATTGCGGAGATCCATATACTCCTCTCTCGGAGTGGATATCTTCACACTGTGTAGATCCATATGCTCCATATTGGGAGCGAACATGGGATAGTAAAATATTAAAAAGCACGGACGCATTAGTTTTTTTTGTTATTTTTTTATCGGATATAAATATATATGTATACCAGATTCGCTCCCTGAGTGGGGCCTATGGATCTACACATTGTGCGGATATCCACTACGAAAGTGGAGTATATGGATCTCTGCAATGTGAAGACGTCTTGGCAGATTAATATTCACAAGATTTTGTCAGGAAATTGCTCAACTCCAAGAGGATCTCAATCTGCATTTTTTTTTGGTTCTCAAAATCCGACAGATTAGGAATTGAATCCGTATTCCTCAGGCAGACATGCTAGATGTTATCAACGTGTTTAAAATACAGGTATTCAGGAACAAGCGTCTCTTGCGGGATTTGCGAGGGCATCTCAACAACTCTGGATAGCTGACTATTGCGTGTTGCTCAATAAATTAGATCAAGAAATTCCTTTACTATTCCACTTAGTTCTCTATTGTTGGTATAATCCATATGACTTGTTTATCAATTAGTCCTGATTGCTCTTAAACTGAAAGATTGGGTGCCGACACAACAATGCCAAAAGATCACAATATACTTCTATTTATTTTCTTGCATGCGCGTGGACAAATTTCATTTTTTGTGTTTATTGTGATAAAAATTACCAAAATTCTGCCATTGGCTTGACTTTATTAATTGTTGTCGTCGTGATTGAGTGAATAGATTAACGCATTGGCGTGGGTAAATAGATAATATTGATTTAATGGACAAGGCATATTAAAATAAATATGTCAACAAGCGTTTGGATGTAATTAAACAGAAGACGTCCGACTCACATAGTAACAAAAAAGATTTAAAAAAAACAAGCGCGATTGAAATATTAATGAAACAAATTAGAATTTAGTTAGAATTTTATATTATTAAGACTGTAATACTACATTTAATACTTACATTGTATATACTACATCTTTCTTGATTATTAGATTACTGAAAAACATACCACTTTAAAAGTTATTGAAGTTTTGTGGGTGGTAATTTAAATTTTGGTCGTTTTGTGTTTGTATTTTTATTAATATTATATTAGTCTTTGCCCATAAAATCATGGAATTGGTTATATTTAGTGTGTTTTTTGAATATAAATAAAACAATATATCGATACAATACAATATAACAATAAACACGTAAATTTATAGAAAAAAAATATGATAATACTTTTAATTTAGAACATATATGCTCAAATTCTTTTTTAATTAAGTAATCTCACATTTAAACTTCAAAGCCGGATTGGAAAAAAACTGCGACTACTTCTTCTGGGTGTATATTTCTGATTGAGTGTTTTGTTAGATTAAAGTTGGTATTGATGTTTTCAAAGTTGAAGTTGATGTTTTAAAATTGAAGTTTTTCAGCAATTACGAGAAAAAATTCAAGATAAAAGTTAAACAACAAAAGTTTCAAGTTAAAGATATTTTAAATATTTTTGTTTAGTACACACTCATTATAAATGACACCAATGGTATATTATTATTTATTTATTAACATTGTAATGAAGGATTGATCCTTCACATTTTTTTTCACCTTCAAATGATTGTCAATACGAATAAAATATAATACAAAATGTCACAATATGATAGGTCAACATATAGTACAGTATATTTTATAATGAGTCTTAACTAGGTCAGCCTATTTTTGAAAGATTGCGTAATATTGTCCTATTATTGATAAAAAAATAATTTAGTACGAAAATTTGGCGCGCGCTTATCTAGTGTCCCTCATTATTACACAGCATCAGTATTACAAATTAATGATTATAAATCTTGATTTGATAGTGTTTTCCCTAATAAAACATAATTATGAAGCAATAAAACTAGTATTTTAAGCCAAAAAATATTTAATATGGCTGTCAAAATAAATGCGAAGGTATTTGTTATTTAATGAATTATGCATAAATAATCTATTGCTTAACTATTCACAATTTTGCTAAACAAAATAACTGAAGCTGTATTAATATTGTTGCCAATGTTATATCTATAATCAAATTTATTAGTTATATTGTCGTTCATCTCCTTTCTCTTCTCTTTTTTATAAACTCTATTTTGTTGAAATATAATTTTTTTATAACTTTTACAATTAAACCTTTTCTATTACTTATTAATACTCATTTACGATTTTACATTATCATTTTTAAATCTCCAATTGGTTTTTTCTCAGTTAGTAAAAAAGTTTTTTATCTCTTTACACTAGAAGATCTATATAATATAATATTATTTAAATAATATTGTTTTTATAATTATTATTCATTCCGCTAAAGTATCGCATCTGTATATTTCTGGTGGCAGCACTATAATGACGTTTCGGCGCCATATTGCCATATCAAAAATCGCAAACAAATTTACTAGCGCACAACGATAAAAATAAATGTTTACTAATACTGTTTTCGATCGTTTTATTTATTCTGATGCGAAATATTTACAATTAGAATGGGCAGTGAATATTAGATAATTCTAAATTGTAAACATTGCTTTTCGAAATGGCTTCAAATTCATTTTTCGACCATGATTTGTCGTCCGGGGTAGAAAGTCAGGTTAGGAGTTTGACATAACGCTTTTTACTTCAAAAACCACTGCAAAAACATGATACATTTAGTTATTAGCTTTATTTTTAGGCAGAAATATTTCAAATACATATAAATTTCGGTTATTTAACAAAATTTGAACTGAAAATACAATGTCTAAATACGAACAAAAATCTGCCACTTTGGTATATCATCACTTGCATTTATGCGATATTAAGTATATGATTTAAACTATCTATAGATTGGGGGTTCGCTTCTTCTAACTGATAGATAAAATTTACGATAAAATTAATTAAACTGATTTAAAAATATATTAAAATTTTATTATAGATCACATCATGGTTAAATGAAGTATCATTTGTGGATAAAAATGCGAAAACAACGCTATTGAAGAAGATTCAGGAGACTATAATCCACCAGGCGCCACAACTCCTTCCCAAATACCTCGATGATATTCTTGCCAACATCAGTGATCGAAGCCAGGAAGTTCGGAAGGCCATTGTGGGCTTCATTGAGGAAGTATGGTAAGAAATTGTTGAATATAATGTTACACTGAATTACACAGAATATTTGGTTATTGTTCGCGGACCTGTTATAATCGTCTTGTGGATTGTGTTATGTGAAATACAATCATCGTAGTGTTTTATTTTTTTCTTATTTTTATTTCAGCAAGATACAGATAGAACTTCTTCCGAAAATGATAGCCCAGCTCAGAATGCTTCTTCTCGATGAAGTAGTTCCCGTACAGAAGCGAGTCATTCAAGCAGCTAATATCGTGTATAAGAATGCCCTCATTTGGATTTGTACATCCGAGGAGACAACTACAGAAATGAAAAATACATGGGAGCTTTTGGATGAGCTGAAGGTATACTACTTAATTCAAATTGGCTTATTTTTTAACATTAGGCAGAGTTTTCAATTCAATTGATGTCTTAAGTTGAGTCGTAAATAACTTTCTTTTTTTTGTCATACATTTATTTTCCTTAAAAAAAACAAACTTACTCTATTGTGTATTTACCACTATCAAGCATGACTTTCTCCCATCTTATTGGTAGCTTATCAATTCTTTCCTCATAAAAATTGGTGGCTTTGGACTGGAAGCAATTTTCGACAGTCTTGCTGATATTGAAGATTTTTTTATTGAGTCACTTGTTATGTGAATATGGCATGCAACAGTATAACATTTTTCCAATTGACGAGTGCAGAATGCTTTTTGTGTAGTTTCTGTTGAACTCTATGATCCATAAAGCTTCTCTGCCATTTGTCTTGTTGATTGATGTGGACTTAGTTTCAATAATGCCTTAAACATGTCATCATCAAAGCCAGAAGAACGATCCATCTTTGGTTCCACGTAATATTTTGCATACACTACGATGAGTATTAATGAAAAAAGATCAAGTAAATTCATTTATCCATTCATCATTCCATATTTGGTACTCGAAACTGGTACATTCTTGAATTAACTATTTCTTTCAGATGAGTATTCTCAATATGGTGGACAGTGAAAATGAAGGCATCAGAACCAACTGCATAAAATTCTTGGAAGGCATAATCGTGCTGCAGACGTATCCTGATGAAAATGCTGAAAAAAAACCGGGCGACTTTTCCTTGGACGATGTTCCTCTGACGCTGAGGTTTGCTCGCAGGAGTGTCTTAGAGGGTGAATCAAAGTGAGTATGCCATCTTGTAAACCATCAAATACATGATTGTGATAATTTAGCTAATGCGAATTTACTGCAATAGAATAGAGAGTAACATTTTGTCCATTTCGCCACCATAAAGGCTAATATTTTGTGCTTTGGGGTGAAAATAGTGATTTATCTAATTTAGTTATTATTTTAATACAGTGTCTCTTAACCTATGGGTCTCGATCCAAAATCAGGTTACTTGGTATATTTAATGTATCATGAAATATTGTCAAGATAAAAACATTCTTGAGAATATATAGTACCAAGATTTAATGACTTAAAACTTATCTAAAGCCAATATTCACATTAATAACACCTAATGCTGTTACCAATACTTTAGTTTGTATTATTAAAATAAAATTATTTTTTGTTTGTACATTTTACTTTATTCATATTGTCGTGGGTTGCGAAACCAGAATCATTACTCTGAATTGGTTCAGAATTCAAAAGGCTTAGAAACGCTGTTCTAATATATGAGATATATTATTTTCAATTTTCAGTCACATCTTCAACCTTCTATTGAAGTTTCACAACTCGCAAATCATATCCGGAGTAAACCTAATGGCCTGTATGACTGCACTCTGTCAAGTGGCAAAGGCGCGCTCCGCTTACATGCCGCAGGTCATTCAAGCCCTGACAGAACTTCACACCACTCTCCCTCCAACCCTGACACAATCGCAAGTCAATTCGGTCAGAAAACACCTCAAAATGCAGGTGTTCAATTTAGTGAAACATCCCGCATCCTCGGAAATGCTTCCACATCTAGCGCAGTTGTTATCGGATCTAGGAATGTCTTCACAAGAGATATCCAAAGTTATTCCTCGAGAAAAACGAAATAAACGTGTGTATAGTTTGAAAAATGGAGAAAGTTCCGCTAAAAGAGCTCGGATCGATTCGCCACAAAGTAATAGTCAAGACAGTAATAAAAGTGATGCTTCCAGTTATCCAGAATCTACTGTCGAAGAAATAGTAGTTTCTGATAATTCATTGGGTACGATAACAGAAAAAATTATTCTCGATAGCCTCCAGAATATTGAGTTGGTTATTAATTTAGTTACGGCAACCATGGAAAACCTACCTGATGAGATGCCGTCAGATTTTACGACACTCTATGAGCATATTTCGAAGACTGGGGCAATATTGCAAACACCGATTCTCGGCAAATTGTTATTCACCATGATTAAGCCCAGTAAATCGGCGCCGGAGAGTAAACCTGCGGTTAGTGGAACTGAACCAAAAGTAGAAGATGAGAAAGCTAATTTAAAAAGCGCTCTTGCTAAATTGGAAACGAGTAGAAAGATTGACAGTGCCGTTAATAAATTAATGGAGGATAGTAAGAGTGAAGCGATGGAGATCGAAACTGCTAGAGAAAAAGAAATAATGAAGAATATAAATAAAGAAAAACAGGTATGCCCGCCGACTCCTACAGTGCCTAAGTTAAAGCAACGTATTGCGTCAATTAAACTACAAGAAGTTACAAAGCCTTTACCGAAAGACGTAAAAGAACGCTTGATGGTCGGTGCTGTGAATCGAATATTAAAGGCGGAACGTTCATCACTCGAAGGTGGGATTCTTAGTGTAAGAGAAAAGATGTTAACTATATTTGCCGTATCGTGTGGAACACAGATACGGGAAACAATACTCGCGTATATAATGGATGATATTCCAAAACAGATTGATTTAGTATTATCATGGCTATTTGAAGAATACAGCTTTGTTCAAGGATTTAACCGTTCCATTGTAGGATCGAACACACCGAAAATGCAAGAAAGATTTGGTCAGAATTACAACAATTTAATGTGTGCTCTCGTTACGAATATATCAGAGATGAATGACCCCTCACAAGAGGTTCTCCGAGAGAAGTTATTGAGACGAGTGTACCTCGAAGCGCCGGTTGTAACTGAGGACGCTATTGTGTTTTTGAAGCACATGTGCTCTGAGAATGACAAGACCGTGATAGGACTCAAACTGCTGAGGGATCTGATCTTCTTCCAGCCGCCAAAGGCCACGAAATATATTTCTGTGATGCTGCCTCTCACCAGTGAGTTAATTCTTTGTTTGTTTAATGTTTTTACATGGCATATATAGCTTTTCGTTAATTAGTATGACTTTCGATCTATTTGACTATATAATTTAGTAATATAAGAACATGACTTTTTTGTAAATATTCAAAATATCATTTGCTTCACTACTATTTATTATGGCTCCATTCTTTAAATCAAGAATAATATTAAAGTCTTTCTGATGAATTTTCAATTGAATTTGTGATATTTTCAACTTTATTTTCAGTCCATGAAAATAGTGAAATGCGTGAAGCAGCCATAGAGCACATCATCCAGTTGTACGAGCAGAAAAATGAATCGCTGAAGAAAGCCATCGAAAAGCACGCTATGTTGTATTTAGGATTCATCGCCTTGCCGGAACCGCCCAATGATCTCTTTGAAATGGAGAAAGAACAGCCGGACGGCTTAAGAATTTGGACAGAGGAACAGTACAAAATCTGTCTTCAGTTGTACTTCGCACTTCTTTCTGTCAATGAAGGTATGTTGTTGATTGTTCAAATATATTGAAACACCTCTGTTAACATCATTAAGAATAAGTTTATCTCGATACTGGCGTGGCAATCAAAATAGCTACCAAAAAGAACTACTACTCAAATAATTTATAGTTCGGTAAAATTATTTAACTATTGTAAATTGGAGTTTTTAGACTTTAATAGATTAATATAACAATGATATTTCCATAATTTGATAAGAGGCAAAGTAAATGATGGATGTTAAGGAATGCTAGAGGTGCTAATTAGCTGGTGCATATTCCACAAAGAATGTGGATGCAGTTAAAGATGAAGAATAGAAAATGCTTTGTGGAAATATGTAGTGTTTGTACTTATATTATTATTTCGTGGTCTCCTATTTGCTTAGTGGATTTTTTCTTTGTTCTAGAACTAATAAGTGAACTTTGGCGAGCGTACGCTGGCGCAGGTGCTGAAGGCAAACGTTGTGCTCTGCGTTTAATTGAGGGTCCGATCAAGAAACTTGGACCTGACTGCCCGGCCTTGCTATCACTCGTTGAAGAATGTCCCAAAGGAGCTGAGACTCTTGTGACCAGGGTTATTCATATACTCACCGAGAGGAGTAAGTTTATGTTACAGAATAAAAATATTGTAGACGTGAACTATTATTGTTGTAAACATAGTGTTCTGAAAAGTATTGATATTAAATAGTTTGCAGTTTATAATAAACCTTAACCCTTCGAGTAGTATGGACGTACATGTACATCTGTGTACCTTGTCTCCTTGTTTTCAAAGCCATTCTTTTATTTTTTATTAAAATGTTATTATTTCTTGTTGATATGTGAAAGTCATTACAATCATATCATATATTTTTAGACTAGGAACGACAAAGTTAGTTAGTAGCAGATCTTATTTTAGCAACAATTTTTAGTTTTAATTTCATTCACCTACTATAAGAATGAGGTTTAGGTTTAAATCCAGTAGCCACATGGATATTTGAGATGTTTATAATATGCATTTAAATGGAGGATATGTATATATAATTAGTTGAACAGTTGGCTGGCAACCAGTCTTTAGAAAGAAAGAATGAAAAATTTTACGTTAATTTTAAGTTTATTTTAATTTAATTTCCAGCTGCCCCCACTCCTGAATTGGTATCCAGAGTTCGAGAGCTCTATGCTAAACGAGTGTCCGATGTTCGATTCCTCATTCCCGTAATAAATGGATTGTCTAAGGAAGAGGTAAGTTTGTCAATCAGCCATAAAAGAAATATGCGTAGCTATTGGATACACTTGATCCACTTTATTCCACTTTTATTTTTTTAGGTGTTGGCAGCCCTGCCGAAACTAATAAAACTGAATCCAATCGTTGTCCGAGAGGTGTTTAACAAATTATTAGGAAGCCAAACGACACCAGAAGAACAGTATTCATTACCTGGTAAATATTCTTCCATTTTCATCATCAAAAATCAAACAATTAATTGAAAGTTAATTAAGTGAAAATTAATTGAGTTATCTATACAATGCAAAATAATGAATCATTTAGTTTTCTCAGTACACCTACCGAAGGATAATCTTCTAGCTATTATAAAAAATTCAAAATCTTACTATGAGCGAGGTCTTTTCCCAACAAAACTCGATATTAACTGAGGCTAGTTAGAATAGGAATCATATTTACTCTAGTGTTCGTCATCTGAGGTCCTGGTAAACTGCTCCAGGGTCACTTCTTGCACGTTTAGGAGTGCCTCACGTTTCTTACACAACTATATACTTTACAGGTCTTTACAGGTGTGGAGATATGGCAAGATAAATAGTTTATTGGGTAAAAAACAGAAATTATTTTGTTATAGACTGGATCATAATTAGTAAAAGAAAATTCGCACTTTAGCACACTTATGACTCATGATTTAGCCAACAGCCGTCGATAGAAACTTTGCTGGAAATTTTGTCGGTGTTTGTCGTCATCAGCTTTAGCCTTTGTATTTTAATTCATAACATATATACGACGCAAATCTACAAACCTGAGAAAGATTTATCTGTTTTGTAATGCACGAAATCAAATTCATTTAAAATTTTATTATTCTATTTCAGTGACTCCAGCGGAACTTCTAGTGGCACTTCATTTAATTGATCCAGCGAAAGTGGAACTGAAGTTCATTGTGAAGGCCACATCTTTGTGTTTCGCTGAAAGACAAGCTTATTCTTACGAGGTTAGACAATATTTTAAGTTTATTAGTGACACATTCAAAATATGTTACTTGAACTTCCTTTAAACGCTTTTTTTCTCTGTTTATAATATAATATTATAGATTAGTTGTATCTTTATTAAGTCGAGCAAATTTATAGAATCATGAACATCCATTTTGGACCTCTCTTTATGAGATGTCGCTCTAAAATTAACAATTTACAAAACAACACACGTCTTGTTTGGTGAAATTTTAATAAATTAATGTAAAATTCAATCCGTTAGTATTTTTATCCCGGATTGTTCAAATATGACAGAAAATATAAAAAACAAGATCTATAAAAGAATGAATTACATTGTTACAATATTGATAATTTAAAACAGGTGCTGGCTATCGTTCTCCATGAGTTGGTGGAGCAACCACAGCTTCCCGTCCTCCTGATGAGATCGGTTCTCCAAGCGTTGACTCTCCATCCTGCGAGACTCACTCCTTTAGTTATCAATATCCTGAAATCGCTGATTTCCAGAAGGGTAATATATTACATGTAATTGTTTAATACTGAGAGTTTCAGGTTTGAATTCCACAGCTGCAGAATTTTTAAATATTCAACAATGCGGACTGTATGACCAATGATTCAAACTGATTATCATAAAAACACAAAATGTTATAAGTCTTATCACTGTGAAGATATATTCATATGCTCCACTTTTAGTGGCATTGAAAGAGATAAAAATAATTACACTAATCGAATATTGTTTTTTACTTAAAGGTATGGGAGCATAAAATAGTATGGGAAGGATTCCTGAAATGTTGTCAGCGCTTAAAACCCCAGTCTCTGAGTGTCTTAATTTTGTTACCCGAAGACGCATTCCGGCAGGCCATGGAGTCCTGTGACGATTTAAGAAGTGCACTTGTAAGAGCTGTTCCAAATATGGCAGGAACTCCGCAGTACATTCATGATATTCTGGATAAAATGGTGGCACCTGTGGTGAGAAGTGTTAAATTTTATTGAAATATATTAACAAAATAGTACATGTAATTTTAGCATTTACGTAATGGTAGAATTATATGATGCAACAGAAGTTTTTTTGCTCATTTCTTAATCATCACTATTTGTTAGCTGTATCAAGTAATGCAGTCATGGATGCCAACATGACTACGAAGGATCAATATTATTATCGGGTGACGGGAAACATTCGAGGCTTCTCACAGTGGCCATATGCTCCACATTGGGAGTAGATTTGGGATTCCATTTCTAACACAAGTGTTTAGTTACTTTGGTTAAGATATTTTTTGAATTATGTTGATTCTAAATACATTATATCACTGGATAAAACTTAGGATGCTTAAATTTGTCTAGTTAATAGCGTCGATACTTGGTGGAACTCTATTGTAAAATTACATAATAACGGATCACTTAATAGATTTCCGTATACTTTAAATATAAATATCCATGTCGTTTTTATTGTTTACTTAATTGTTACATCAACAAGTCATATATGTTTTTATTTGAATCTAAATGATTTCGATGGAATGATTTTGAATTATAATATATTTTCTCATCATTGTATTTTGCAGTCTACACTGACGTCCAACGTCATTGACGTATTGGGATCCGCAGATCCAGAATCGATTGTGCTGTTGAACGAACCGCTCCCGCCAGGAATGGACTGATGTTTACAGCATACATCAAATTCATCTCTCGTAAATGAATCAAAGGACTAATTCTGGAAATTAGGTCTTATTAAAATTCTAAATCGAACATTGTAATTGTGTACAATATTAGGAAAAAAGAGTTGAAAGAAACAAATAAATTGTGTTGGCCTTTATCTGGTGTAAATTTTATAATGTTTGAATATTAGTGAAGGTAAAAAAACAAATGGTGAGACATTTATTTCTCAATCTTTCTGTTGTGTCGGAACCCTAGTATGTCCAAGGACCATAACAATTACTATAAATATAAATGGACTTAAACATAAAAACACATTTTCATTTATGATTATTTCTTGTGGAATTCTTGGCCATTTTTCACAGATCTTCAGTTGGCGAATACCAATATGTCTTATGACAATAATAACAAATTTTTTCATGCGGATTGTTTACTAATGCTATTAATAATTGTTTAATTATTACCCTAATCATTTCATAAGAATGAGGCTTCTTCAGAATTTTTTGCAAATTTCCTGATTAGTTTTTTTACCATCATTTGTGTTAAGAGTCTCTTAGCTACTTCAGTAAGAAGGGTAACAATTATGAGTTCTAATTATCAGAGTTACTAACTAACAATATTGTTAAGTCTTGATAATCAAGTTACATCTGAAGGTGTCAAAAAGGATGTGTTCATTGTTAACATGGTGATTTCTACATTGATCATGGGTCCAAGCATGGAACGTATTTATCTTTCATTCATTTAGCCATTTTCACACTTATTTCTCCAAATCAATGCATTATTTTAAGATAACGTTTAAAACTGAAATCCTACATTTGTATCTTGAATGTTATTTAAAAATACTCTATGATATACAAAACATCAGTAAAGAAGTTTAGTGAAATATTTTTATTACTGATAAAACTGATGTTGAAGTTTTTTATGTTATTTTTGTTTATTTGGCAATACTGCAGTATTTAAATAATAACAGTGGTCTTTGCTTGATTTTTTAACCTTTTTCAAGTATCACCTGTAGGCATTACTATTTTTTGACATTCATATATACATCAGTGTGGTAAATATTAATGATTGGAATATTGTAAAGAATATCTGGCTAATTTTACCCCGATTTTATATGAAATAAGAAAAATACTTTGTAAAGAGAGTCACTGTATAAAAATAAAAATGCCAACTTATTTTAGAATATGACAACATAAAACGTAATTTTAATAAAATAGATTTTCACAAATATCTTATTTTTAAGTATAAATATTTAATACATTTTAAAATATTAGAATCGGTATAATTTCAAATGAAGAAAAATATACATTGATGGTTTCATATCTCTTTCAAATGAGTTCACCGTATTTTCATTTTTTAATGTAGTAAACACTTACATATATATATATGGTAGTGCCCTTACTATAAATGTAATAATTTACCAACCTATTTAAATGTTTATACTTTTGATGTTGTTGAATTATGTTCAATTATCAGTTATCACTAGAAAGATGTTTTATTTTTTATTTTAATGTATTTTAATTAACTGTTTGTAAACTGACATCTATCGCCTTTTAGGACATCTTAAATTAATTTAAAGATGTTATTATAAAACATGTTATATCAGACATTTTTCAGAAATAAACATTAACCAATATTTATAATTGAAGTCCATTTTTGAATAAAGTTTAATGTATAAAATTACTAGCTCAAGAATTGTTGATTTAGTTTTAATTATTTTTATTTTAGTTTATTGGTGTAATTTTGTTTTTTTTAAGAAACTTAAGACTTATTATGTAAGATGATTCTAGGTTAATTTTTTTAAAAAGAATCTTTTGATTTCTTGTAAATAAACAGTATGTTATATTTAAAATGTATTTTCATTGTATATATATTATCATCTCTCCTGCAAAAACATAATAATTAATACATTTTGATATGTTACCATAATAGCTAAGTTAGTTAAGTGGCACTTCAGCATCGTAGGTTGCAGGTTCGAATGATACAATTATATAAAGATTTAAAAAAATTAAATGTGCAAGATAGGCTGACAACTAATCCTCATAAAAAATGATAGAAAATTAGTTGTAGAGATGAATATGCTTCACACCAGGAGCTGCCATGTATTTGTAGTATAGGTTATATGGATATGACTTTTTGTATTTATTGCTTAATTTTTTTTTAACCCTTTGAGTAGTATAGATGTACATATACGTCTTTGCGCCGTGTTGATCTGTTTTCAAAGTCATTCTTTTATTTTTTAATAAAATGTTATTTATTTTTATATAAATACTAGATAGATCTATCAATGATATGTGGAAGTCATTATAATCATATCACATGTTTTTAAGCTAGAGATAATAATGTAAACATTACGGAAAAAATGATTAAAAAAGGAGTTCACAAATTCCCTTATGGTCTTTCGATAATTATTATATTTTGTAATGAAACAAAAGATTATTTATATTGCTGTTCACAGAAACACATAAGATGTCAGAAAAATCAGTCCTGTGGTTTCAAATTTGTTCTCAAGTGCTCCTTTGATTCCGAAATGCCAACGGCCACGTGTGGTACTGTTATACACATTCTTACCAATTTGGAATAACTTTTCAGTTTATTTTGTTCGTTGCTTGGAAATAAAAGAGCATTGCTTAAAAATCAGCGTATCAAATTCGATTGATTTTATGATATTAGTTGAATTGATAGTGGTGAAAGATTTTAGTGTTTAAAACATGTGTGTATAATGAAAGTGTTAAGGGAACAATGCTTAGGTTAGAAAATACAGTGAAACATCGATATAAAGGATTTTAGATATAATAAATAAAATATCTGTAAAGAAATTGAAGTGGAAACATTGTAAATTGGTTGGAAGAATTAAGTTGATGACGAAAATGCAGACATAGATTTAGAAAGGATAGAAGTTCCTGATTTCTGTAGGAAAAGTAGTTGATGAAAATATTTTACAGTGGTGAGAAATAGATGAAGATGACGCTAGGTATCAATCACATCATGACTGAAAGTGAAATAGCAGATGAAGTTATGGTCTTATAATATGAGGATGGGACTGAAGATAGCAAGGAAGAAGAAACAACAAGCCATAAACAAATTTATAGGTGATAAGATTACATCTCAATGATATAATAACAACGGAATTAAACAATATTTTATATGTACTTCTTCTTCTTCCATGTTCGCTCGCTAAGTGGAGCATATAGACACCACGTGCTGCCTCCAAGAATCCCTGTCGCCCGCCAGTATTCTTGAGTCCTCCCAGGTCATAGAATTTAGCGGTCTTTCGGGACACCGACAACCAGTCGGCTTAAAGAATAAGCAGGTCTGGTTCGGACTTTCTTGAGGCATCCGCAATATGTGGCCGAGCCATATCCAGCGTCGCACCTTCACTTTGTCAGTGATAAGTGGCTGCATAGTCCGTTCTCTTATATCCTCATTTCCAACAAAGTCATACCACCGCATGCCTTGAATCTGTCGCAGGCATCTATTTTCAAAGCTCAGAATACGGCTGTTTTGGGCCTCTGTTGGGTGGCATGTTTTACAACCGTAGAGCAGTACTGACAGAATCCATGCATTGAACAGTTTATGTATTATATAACGAATATTTTAATTCTAAATTATTTAAAACTGGTAAACTTCCATATGTGAGATCACTGTT
>JAGVSQ010005986.1:4197-16961 GCA_022683975.1 Rhyacophila evoluta
AAAAATTAACAACCGACATTGTACAATCGATGTTATATATGTTGAACATCTTGAAGTACTTCTATCATTAGGCAATGAGTATATAGATCAATTTAATTAATAGAATAGTTATAGAAGTTTTATATCACCGCAGTAATCCATAACTTTAACAATTCACTTCCTAGATAATTTTAAGATTATTTGCATATAATATGGCTTAATTCGATGAACATCTCTTTTGATGGAGTCACGGATAATAACAGTGGTAGAACTTTAACTTTACCAATGAATTTTTAAAAGATGTGGTGATTATTGAGAAAAAAATGGTGTGGGACTATATTTTTATTTTTTTTCTTTCCTTGCAATATTGCATCAATGACACGTATCAAGTAAATAAAACACAAAAAGGCAAACATTTGAACATGCGTGATATATGCATAACAATCAATATGCAAACATAGTACACACTTGTTTAATTTATGTTTAAATCTTATACAAAATTCTTATTCTCATTTTAGCAAACTAGGTGTCACTAGTTTCTGGCGCTATAATATAATATACCGTCGGCAATAACTACTTAGGTAAGCGATAAGTGATTGTGAGATCTGTGAATGACAAAATTATTTTTGAATTTTTAAATTCTGTCTTTAAAACAAGTCATAATTTTAATGTGGGGTACAAAAATTAAAGATGAAATATTATTTTAATTAATCAAAAGAAGTGATTGATTATTCAAGAATAGACCCATTCAAATGACATAAGATTCTAGAATGTACAAGATATGCTAATAAATTTGATAATTATCGTTGTAACTGAAATATTGTCGAGTAGAATTAGAAACCCAGGAAGGCAGATTTCATCTCTTCCTACTTCCTATCCCTAATGAGAATGGAGACTAGGAAGTGGTCTATGGCCTGCAAAATGATAACAGCTGCAAATGATTTACAGTTTATGGAATATTTATGGAAGATGGTCAAATAGTAATTTGTGAATAAGATGGTATTACTTGATTGTAAATTATCACAAATGTACCGTGGTTAAGACAAGATACAAGAATATCCACACTATAAGTAAACATTATTCTGGTTTCTTATACCGTTAGTATTAATTTATTCTTATTATTATATTATATAATATTGAAATATCTAAAGCTGTTTAACAAATGGAGACAAAGGCTGAGTTTAAATCTAATTTCAGTAGAATTCTATTACGTGTTCGGGTAACAACAAAATTAGAACGTGGTGAAATATTACAATAATAATTATTACATTAGGTTCAAATTAATCAGAACGTGACAGAAATCAAATGGTTTTTATGTGTTCGTATTATAAAATAAAAAGCTAAAGAGTATAAAGAGGTGTTCATTCAAGATTGCATTAAAATAGCTGTGACAATGATGTGGCTTAGCATTTGTCGACGATACAAAAATACGAAGAGGAAAATGCGAAGAATAAAATAAAAGAAAGCGTAAGGCCTTCGAAAGTGTGAGGTATTTCATTAAACCGATGTAGTATTTTCCCGTTTGTTCTGATTCCCATTTTCTTTGTGTACTTTCAAGTCGGCGTAGATCCGGAAATAAAATGTGTTATTTTCATTTCTACGTCCTGCGTAGAGGGTGGAGTTTTCCCCTTAGCAAAAATGTATTGAAGTAAATATATCACGTAAAGGTCAATAGTTATCTATCCATAAGTATAGTGTATTAAGATATAGAAATAGAAAAGGCATCGTGTAGTTTTGTTTACAACTGTATTGTACAAAAATTATACACCGAGAAACTGTTTTAAAAATGTTTCAGCGTAAAAAATAAATTGAATAGTTGAATTATTATAAATAGCTAATATAGGATATAAAAAAACTTTAAAATTGATCTTCTTAATCTATTATAAAAAATTAATCTGCTATCACAAAAACTACTCTTAAACAGTAAACAATATACACGTGAAATTGGTGCATGTTATTTTGACCACTATTTTTGAATTAACTGTATTAATTTCAATTTAAACATTATTAGCAATAACAATATCAACAAGAAAGTATAAAAATATTGTATACATCCAAGTGATAAAAAAAAATCTACCCCAGGTAAAGCCGCGTAATCAACTATGTTGTTTATAAATTAAACGAGTGTATTGTAATGTTATACTTTCACTCAATATTTTACAAGTACGTGCATACCTACTGGATTACCGAGAGGATAGCGTGCGCGCTTTGAAGCTTGGGATTGCGGGTTTTATTCGTATATCTACTGGATTAAAAAAAAATTGTAATCTTCACACCGTGTACGTATATGGTCCTATTCTTTTGAAGCGGACAAGGTATAAAAAAATATTGCATAAATTGATGATAAACACTTGTAATTTATTTTTTCCAAAATGAAAATAAAACATAAAATACAACAACAAGAACTCTATATTATTTCATTATATGGCTTCTTAACACAAAAAAGCAAGAGTATTAATAATGTATTGTGTACGAATCAAGTAATATACATTTAATTTATAATTCGAAATATTTAAATGAATATTTATTATTTTTGGCTGACGTGTTAAATAATGCACTTATTATTTTATTTGGGTAGCGTGTGAAATCAAAGCTGGACCATTAAGCGGTTAAGAAAAAATAATAAAATACTAGTGGGTATTGATTAATTAATTTAAAACATGCTAACATCTATTTCTATCCAGAGAGAATCTACTTGATAATATATTCCAAAGTATAAAATATCTTTACTTGATTTTTTATTCTTTTTTTTCACAAATCCAATTAAAATATTTTATTAAACATTATATATTACTTTTGTTATATCTTTCTGTGTGTGTGTGTGTATTTATATTTATTTTTAAAAATCTTTATACTTCACAGATTTCCTGAGAGAAAAATATAAAATAAGGTTATATAGTTAATAAAACATATGAAAGACGGTTGTAGATCGTCCATACACGTTGTGCTTTTTTAAGCTTTAAAAGTGATGTAGTAAATTTTCGGAATTGTTTTATTAGCGTGTAATTGTTCCATTGCATGACCTGAAAGTATTAGTATAGTGTGTACATAGTAAAAATAGCTTTATAGCTGGAATGCTTGTACATCCATAAAAATATCGATTAACGTTGCATTTTACGCGACAATTACACTAAAATAATGTGTCGTCATAATTTAATATGGCCATAAACAATTAGCACATGCGGATATCTCTCCAAATTCCCGACTCGGGAAGGAAAAACGGAGAACTGCTTTACCGACGCCGCCCCATAGACGCCATAGTAGACACGCGGGTCAATCGATAACCGACGCCTTTCTGACGTACGAACTACATGCGGGCCTTTCCGGGAACAGCCGAAGCTGCCCGACTTCGGCAGGTGTCAAAACTGACATTCGAGGAAAAGCGGTGAAAATTCTCTCAAATCCAACAAAAATTACAATCTATTCACCAATCTACGTTCAAATTTATATTACATGTTTAGATAGACAAGTTTTAATGTTATACGTATTTCTTTAAGTGCGGTTTTTGATTTTTCCAGTTTGTTGTTAGGTTATTGTCAAGTGTCAAACTATTTGGTCCCGTGAAAGTTGATTGGACCAAGTACATACATGTTTAGTATATTGCCCCGGTAAAATGTACCAAGTAGCTTATCAGCAGTCATTTAAACAAATAAATAAATAATATTTCGTTTTGTGTAGGTAGATTTTGTGCTTCGATTTTTACATGTTTAATAAAGGACGCCTTGAAAAATTCAGTAAAAGCTTTGAGGTTGTTTCCAACGCTAGTACCTTCTTTCAGTTCTTAGGTACCTGTTAACTATCAAAGTGAATGTGGGTCATATTTCCCGGCCAGTTTTATAATTAAACTATGAATAAACCTACCTTATATATTTTAAGAATAATTTGATATCTAATCGAGTAGTATTACACTGTACGAAAAAACCCTTGCCGGATTGATTTTCATTTAGTAAAAAACGTGAAGTGTTATCGAGTGTATTATTTCTTTGCAGTTACGTGTTTAAATCTCTGATAAGAACTGTTCTGGAGAGTAAATTTTGTGTGTTAAATGCGAATTTTATCAAAAAAATTGATCATTAATTATTTATATGAGACTGTACGCAATGCGGTCATATCTCCTCATACCTATAACTCAACCGTCTAGCACTACGTGTCGCTATTATACATGCTTAAATCTTATTATGTATATCTGATTACATCGATATATAATTTTTCAAAAGATACGAAACCATCAAAAATAAATACAAAATACATAACAAGATAAATATTGAAATGTGTATTTAAAAAAATGAAAACTCTACTGGGGGCGGGGCTAATTTTCAGCATTTCAGTAGAACTTATAATGAAAAAATTTTCATGACATTTTTTACACTCTGTTTAATGTTATATAAAAATAACGGATAATGAAAGGAAACAGTTTTTACCAGTAATTGACATTTTCTTTATTCGTTTATTTGACTGTGAAAAAAATAAGTGAATTATATTTTTACATTTTTTTCAATTAAAATAAATTATTATTTTTTTAATTACAAATGCAGTGAGTGAAGTTAAAATAGGGGGTGACACCTCTCTTGTAGACAGACGGTGGGCGGTGTTGTTGTTTTTCTTTTTTTGTGAAGAGTTGTATTATAATCTGACTTATCCTGGTGGCATGGGAGTGTTTGGGTAGGCGGGAGAGGTCCTGGGAAGTTTGGGCGGGCCATGAGCGCAGGGCGGCCGCGAGAGACCGTCGCCCCCGTCGCCCGGCAGGACGCAAATCACCTCGAACACCCGCAACCGTTGCATCCTCACACACAGGTAATTTTGTCAACTCCTCGACTCATCAGCTCGAAGTCCTCTAGACTTATTTCAATTACCTATAGCATTTTTTTCGTATTATCAAATGGTGTATTAGATTACTGGCTTAACTCTCCAACCCATGATATTTTACCAAAATACTTATTACATTCTGCCAACCATTCGTTATAACCAAATATCTTTTGTTTTGTAATCCTTAAATCTATGAAATATGTTCCAACAGCTCGTTTATTTTCCTGACTTTGTGTAGTAAATGTCTAATGAATTATTGTCTTCCTTTTATAACTGTATGTAAATAGCCGATGAAATTATTTTCTTTGTATTTTAAGTCTATATGCTCTAACAAGCGCATTTAAATTAGAACTCGAACTGAAAAAGGCCTAAGAGAATCAAAATTTTAAGTTCTACACAGGACGTAGGTATTTAAACTTTTAGTATCGCCAGAATGATAAAAATCAACTCTTTATGTGAAGTAGTATCATAATGCGAATATTTTTCCAGTCAATTTATAGTAAGTGTATATCAAATTTATACAATATATTTATTAAGAAAACGTCTTGATTATATGTTGCTCTTGAAAAATCATTTTTATAAGCGACTCAATTGCTTAAAAGAAAACAATATAATTTAAAAAACTACAGGTGAAAGTTTCCTTTCAAAATTAACTAGAATTAACATGATGATTTTCGAAACAGTTTTATGGAACATTTTGCTAACGTAAGTAATAATGTTTCAACTATTTACATTCAAAACGCATCAAATTTTCATTTCATCATATCAGCGGTATGTTGTGTAAGCAGTAGTTCTTATCAGTATTTCGTTATCTAACCCTCGGCCCTCATTCTATATTATAAAATCACCATTACTAAAACGTCAACACGTATCAATCATTCAGAATATTTAGCAATAATTGTAGCTTATAAACTTCATCGTTTTTGTTTTTTATTTAATGACAACTAATTGTGTGTTTACGTTTATAACATTTTATTTCTACGACGTACATTTTATTGCAACTGCTCATGTGTATGTGGAAATACATTTGAACTGTTTTCATTATACAACAGTGTAGTTAGCTGTTAAATGATTCACTGTAAGATTATATAGTTTTAGCGTAATAATGTGAAATTAACGAGTCATCAAAATAAGACAGTTCATTTAAATACAGTCCCTAAAAATTGTCTACTGAAGAAACTAGCTGCTTGTATATTGTCGTATTTAATTTTTGAAAAAAAAAACACTTCAACACATTAGTTTTCATTTCGTAATTGTAGATATTATTGGATTAATCAAAAGATTTAATTAATATTTTGATGTATAGAATAAGGATTTAAAATACAATTTATTCAATATTCATGTCGTATTTATTATGAAGATAATTGTATATTTTATAGTATTTGTGTGTATGAAAAAGAGAACATTTAAAATATAATGTAATATATTAAATATGAGCTTATTTATGTAGTTATTACTTTTATTTAGTTATTAACTAAAGTGATCAAATAAAAGGTCTTTCAAGCATAAAGTAAAATAAACTCTTAATGAAAATAACCCTCCTAACCAAACAGATAAACAATAATACCATAATGGCATATTTACGCATCCATTCAGAGGTAAACCAGAGAGGTCCACTTTCCCTCTCGCGGTAAACATCTCAGGTGCTTTTGACGGCACGTGAGGGGGCGTCGTCGCTGCGGTGAGAGGTAAACAAAATACTTTGGTGCGTGCCCTCCAGTCCAAGGCGCACGCATGCAACTCCGCATGTTGGATGCAGCAAGATGCATCTCTGACGAGTTGCGTAAGGTCGCGGATGGTCCAGATTCCCTCGCGAGGGCCCCGGGATAAAATACGCGGGTGGATATTGAACAACGAGATTTTTTAAATTAAAACAATTACTTGAATCCAAGGGAAACGTATCAATTTAAATTATATCAATTGAAGATTATAAAAGTGTGGTTTTAAAGTACCAAATATGAACGCTAATAAAATACATATAAAATCTACTGATCCAGGATTTGAAAAAATGTAATTTATTTATCATCACAAGCATGAGCGTGATAATCTGAAATATACTCTGGCGTTCAAAGAAAGGTCTTTCTTTTCATACCGATCCAATATAACACTGTTTATTGATCAACCATATGATAGACATTACCTAACGTGGTCTCCCAGACATTGGGATTGGGCGACATTAGTTTCTTTGCGCAATGCATAAAGATCAGCTTTTAAGCTTCTTCTTATTTCAGCTTCGAATTGGTCCATATCAATTTAAGTTTTTTTCATTTCGTGCTGTCAATACTCACTCGGGTTCCCAGAGTATATTTTTTTTAGATTTAATCTAAAGCCGGCTTCATAATTTGTCTGTGCTTTATTTATAATATACTTAGAAGATCTCTATAAATTAAAAGTATCAATTACTTTTCGGATATTTTTTCTGGAAACACCCACGACTTACTGCTCCTAGAGTTTCAGTAAATAGTATTTCCAGCTTTGGGAGACACTTTAGAAAGTGTGAAATATTTTATTACATATATAAAAATAATATGCATATAGGCAATATACGTACAAAACCAATCCCAAGCATATATCGATGGTTACAAAATCAAATTTCGGGATTTATTAGTTTGTTGTGTTATTCTTTTGATTAGAAAAAAATATTGTTTACACATTATATCATCTTTGAACAGCTATTTTTTATGATTATTTATTGAGAACATCGTCTTACAACAAATACTACTATCATTATTATACAAATTGACAGATTGACAAAATTTTCGTAATATTAATTAACTTATTCATAATTCATAGTATGAATTATAATATGATATCTTGGCGGTAGTTATATGGTAGTTTAATTCATAAGTTTGTTAATTATCGGAATCGAACTTAATATTGATGAATTACCTTTAGTCACAGTAGCTAACTGTATTCTAAATCTGGCGGCACGACCTATCCTACCTTTCGTTCTCACCTGGCACCGAAGCATCGCCGGAGTGTGCCAGTATCTGCGACATTTCGGAACTTGTAAGGATTAAACGTTGAACATTTTGCAAAAAGTATTTTTTAGATCCCTAGACAAGATATTAAATAAATACACAATACTGTTTACATTACTATTACTATCGAATAGACTAGCTTTTCTGATATTGCATAATTTTTTTCTGATAACTTTTTTATTATAATTTCCCCGGTATCTATATACAGTGAAGGAATTAATTAAAATTAGAGTTTGATTTCAACAAAAAAAAAAAAAAAACATTCCGTTTATTTACTGTAGATTATAAAAAAACTGTTTTAAAATATTATATTTTAATTGAATATGTATTCATTTTTTTTTATATTTACGTATTAGAACTGATATATTTTCACGAAAATTGTAAATTAAAGAAATGTAGAGGTATAAGAATCGAACACATGACCCTCAAGCATTAACTACTGCATTACAGTCATTTTTTTTTATCATAATTTGTGAAATTATTTATTCTTTGATTATTTTGTATATTGGTACGCTATATTTTGGGAAAATATTTTTTCTTAATCTGAAAATGCGGGACCGAATGCCTTTTGGATTGAGAATTTCCTGACAATCAATTATTGTCAAAGTCAATCCGTCAATATATTATACTTTCATATACTCCACTTTCAGAGCGGACACGGTAAAAAAATATATGTCAGAACTGAACATCAAATAACTACGTTGAATTTTATATGTATGTGTTAATATCGATGGCTAATTACCAATTTCTGCGCGAAAAAAAATCATACCAACTTCAAATGTGATGTATTATAAAAAATCTATAAAGTACAGATTGACGAATTGGTAGTAATTGAACAACATGTTGTATTATTTCAAAATGTTATAAGTAACGCATCGCGATATCGTCAGTTCCACAGCGAGTGCTATTTTAATCAAACTACTAAAAAGATATTGACTCATACCTAATTGAAAAGCGAATGAAGGCTGCAATCAATAACTGAGTGCTCACTTCAGTCAAAATCAAGCTCACTGCTAAGTATGCACTTTTAAAAGCTCAGCGAAGACTTATTAATTTTCATACTCAGCAGCTTTTGAAAGATAAGAATTTTCAACTTAGCTAAAAAAACGTGTCTAAAGGAATATCATTATTTGATTTAAAGTTGTAAATAATATTTCGATAGTATTAAAATAAATTTAAATATGTTTCATTTATGTATGCGGTATATTAAAATTGTAAAAAAAAATAGTACTTTTATATATCGACACCATTACTAATCAGTGTACATTATTTTTTCGATAATAATTTTGATTTTATCGGAAGTACATACGGACAGCATTTTGGAAACAGGCATCTTTTAGTTTTATAAATATTCCAACCTATAACCAAGCTATGACCGAGTACTGTTAAAAATTTAAGCATCACGTATGTATTTAAATTTTTTATTATACATAATAACATTTATATAAATATGGTTCCTGTAAAATGTTTGTATGTGGCAAATAAAGTATGTAAGATTTCTGCAAATTCGCAAAAAAATCACAGATTTAATATAAAAATATAATTGTGATTGTTAAACTAAGTTGACTAACAAAGTATTGATTATAATTGAATTAGAAATACGAATAAATAGTACTGCCATCCGACTTATCGGAGATGCATTTATTAAGGCGCAGATGGGCGTATGAAACCAATCGTATTTCGAACAAACTTCATTTACATACGGATTTTTTTTTATTTTAAATTACAAGGGTCCGCAGCAGACAGATAATATGGCGTGACCTTCAAAGTCCTCTCCGGAATCCTGACTCAGAAATATTTATTCCGACCATTGTTTGGAAATAATTTATATTTTTGTGCCCTTTTCGAGGCGCGGCTTATTTTTCACCTCGCTGTTTTGAAGAGGCGTTTATTTTGGCTAGACGCTTATTAACTTATATTGTAATTATCTAGTCAATGTAATTAATTTTATCGTATCGAAAGTCACATTGAAGACTCATTATTGCATGAAAGCAACATGTGATAATTTTTTGATCATTTTATTTAATAAATGTACTCACGGTGGCAAATATGAAAAGTGCAAGCGTGTTCGTACTGGAGATCATCATTTCAAATCTATAAATAGATTTGGTGATGATAATGATTGTGTCTTATAACCGATCGTAATGGAAAAAGTTATATATCAAAATAAGTCTTTACATTGTGCAGATAGATCAATATATATTATAACATACTGAATTATTTTGGTTCAAATTCCTTAGATGCATATTTTAAAAATTGTATCAAATAATGTAGGCTTAAATTATACATTGGGTGAAATTGGACAATTGGATAGAAATATAAATAAAATGGTTATTTTTTTACATTTTGGAAAGCCATATACCAGAAAATTTAGGTAAAAAACCTTTTAACTTATATAATTTCCCAGAATTATACAAAATAGCAAATTTTTGTTATATTCTTCTTTATAACAACGAAAAATTAGATTCAATACATTATTTATATACTGAATTCTATGATATGTGTTAAGTCATTACAATTAAAACAACCATAAATATCATTATTAATCAGTTGTTGTAATTTTAGGCTAGATACATACATTATTTAAAAAATAAACAATGGTAATTGTGGTAGCGTTCTCAATAAATATTTTTATTTACTTTAAAACAAACTTAAATATAATATAACGTACAAAACTTCTTCCTGTACACTATTAAAATCAACATCACTGGCATAAAATAGGCAAGAATTTTTAGCACTAACGAACGTTCACCATTCATATGAAAAGTTTCATATTCAACATTATCACACTGTATTCTGTACATTCAAAACGGTGTACATCTCGTTTTCAAGCTATTCTATTTAACGCGCAATTTTACATATAAATATATTATAATACTGGGTATACTTCAATTTTGAAATATGATGAAAATCACAGAAATATGATGAAAATCACAGAAATTTGGGGGCTAGTTTTCAAACATCAAGTATTTTAGTATTTCACGATGAAAGTGTCAGGAAATTTTTATGAAGATATAGTATTGTACAACTTTAATAATCAAACATTACGTTTTTGAAATGTAAAAATCTGCACAATTTATAACAAGATTAAAAAAAAATAGTTCAACCATCAGAAATCTAAAACAAGATGTTATAAAAATATCTTGCAGGTCAATATTAATAATCACAAATACAGAAAACAAGAACGTCAAACTTTAAGAGTTGTAAGAAAATACCAGTGCAGTCAAGTAAAAAATTAGAGATTATAGCTATATTTAGAGTTAATATTAACATGTGCACTGTATATCTGATCAAACACCAGTAAAGAAAGTAATGCTTAAGAAGAGGCAGGTTATATAATTTGCTCAATCGGATGGAGAGATCGATGACTATATTCTCAAAGTGTCTAATTGAAAAAAAATCACACTGTATGGATAAAAGAACTTACTAACAAAAACTAAAACTGGTAGAGAAATTTAGTAGAAATAATACACTTCAGATATGATTTTCTACACAAATGTAATTTTATTAATTATACCTATGTAGTTTTGTAGCTATTTTACTATAAGGACATATATATAGTCTAAAGAAATATTACAGAAATAACATTATACTGTAATAACTATTCTAATATAAGCTCACCTTCTATTGTGCCTGACATCCAGTGCTCCTATTATCTAACATGAACTTTTGTAAGCGATTTTGTTTTGCGATGTTTAAGTAGGCGTTTTTGAAAAGTGAAATGAAAGCTCGCATTAATGAAGGGAAGGTAATTTAAGTTCTTAGACTTAACCCGCAAAACATTTTATTCGTCATTGTTATGTTATATTATTATAAATTGTAGCGAAATATTGATTAAATACTAATAATATTGTATAAATGTTCTATTTTTTTGATCTAACCAATGAGGTATCGACGACTTAAAACAGTATTGGTTACTGTATACGACGTAAATTCGTAGATATTCAATAATATCGCTAAGTATTGGGAGAAAATTAAGTGACATAATATCCTGGATGTATTCCATAGTTGTTATATGCTCTACATCGAAGTAAATAATAATACAAAATAATATAATTTGAAATTTGAATCACGTAGTAGGTTGAATTATAGAAATTGGGGAATTGTTGCAAATTTTCGTAATATTTACTGAAATAAGTTTTTTGAGAAGAGTACATGTTTATATTTTAATTAATACAAATATGGCCTAATTTGTATAATTATAATTAACATTAAGGGCTATTTTTATTACCATTATTATGATAATTATCAAAGTTTTAACTTCACAGGTTTAACAAGTTTTAATGAAAGCTAAAGCATAAAGCATGTAAATGCATTTATATAAAATAAAATAAATACGAAGGTGAGACTTGGTACATTCCTGGGGCTGTAGAGTCATTACTGGCGAGCACAGGTACACAGGTAGAGATCTTCTCCGCCCTTTCCTCTTCCCCGTCAAACCTCAAAAGTCTCCCTACCCAATTTAAGCTTGGCACACATATCCTATCGATCTTGTTTTTTGAAGATCAGGGCTACATAACTTACAAATAAACGAATAAAAAGTCACTGGTTACTGCGCGTCGAGGGCGCTTCGTGCAAATTCTATTTTATCACTGACAATAATATTATAAAATAAATTTTGTGATATATATGTATGTTATGTACGTAAGACGAAATTGTATTATTATATTTTATAATTTGTCAAAACTGGAATATATTTATAATATTTTAAGTCCCGTTTACAGCTTTTTAACCCCATAATATTTACACTTTAAATCGAATTTTCGAAGATATAATCAGGAGTGGATATCGGCATAATGTGTAAATACATATGCTTCACTTTGAGAGCAAACATGAAATATACAAATAAAGAATAAGAGTTAATTTCTCGGTATTACAAAATTTAAAAAATATTATGTCTCGTTTTCATTAGGTTTATATATATATATTTAAATATTTAAGTCCCCCCGGTTAGTGTAGTTGGTAGCGTGCGCGCCTAGCAATCCGGGGAATGCGGGT